>WEIT01019297.1:245221-286183 GCA_013389985.1 Dryoscopus gambensis | reverse complement strand
TGGGGGGCGCGCCCTGCCCGGGGCAGCGCCGGGCCGGGGAGCGGCCCCGAAAGGTGCGAGGCCCTGGGTCTTGTGCACAGCAATGCCTCGCACGGATGGAGCACATCCTGGGTCTCGGAGCTTGCCCTCGGCACAGGAGCTTCCCTGGGTGTTGTTCGGCCATTCCAGTAATTCCCTGGATCCACAGTCACTCTGATGGATGGGCTGCAGCAGCGGGATGGCTCCATGGTGAGATGGCTGCTTCTAAGAATTAAATGAGCCCACAAAGAAGTGCACTAGAGGTGGATACGATTAACAGTTGAATCTCATACATGTCCTTTAGATAGTAAACCAGAGTCCCGGGCTGCCTGGGCCAAAAGGGGAATCACCTGTAGGCAGTATTAGCAGAAGGGCCCTATATGACACCCAGTGTCACAGCCTCTCCATTACCCAGGGACTGAATTTCTATGCAGTCATTGGATGTGTCTGAGTCTAAGGGCACCGAGTTTTTAAACCAGTTAGCACTGAAACCTGTCAGGAAGAGAAAAGTGAAAAACTATTGCTCAGTCAGCAACTTTGCCCAGACTCAGCCAGCATCTGGCAAGCCAGAAGGGTATTGCTCATCCCATAAGAGTGTTCTGGTCTGTGGGTTATGCTGCCATGACTGATACCGTATGCTCCCTAAAAGGCAAGTCCCTACATCCAAGTCATTCTCATGTTGCTCATCTGCAGAGATTGGTGCTTACAGTAACAACAATGGGATGCTGAGTTTGTTTTCCAGACTGTAAATAGAGTACCTGGCTGCAGTAGTTCTTTACAGAAAATTTACAGAAAAATTACTTCAGTGCATGAAGTACTCCTGCTGTTTCACATTCCTAGGCAAGAAAACTGATGAGCAACTCGAAAGCAGATGGGCAGTTGGAATGGTTAGAAGATAGAACAGCAAGTGAGAAAGCAAGCAAGCAAGACAAATGCCTGTGCCTTTGGAAGGGACAGTCAAAGGGAAATCCAACAGGAGCTTCTCCTGCCACTACACAGGCAGCATCTCTCTGACATGTTCCACAGCAAGCGTGTGCAAACAGGGATTTTCTAGTTGGTGACAAGTTTTGTGACATCTGTTGTCACCTGAGGATGTGGAGTTGCCTTCACTAGCATGGTAGCCTCCTGCCACTGGCCTCCATTCCACCTCAGCAGTCTCAGGTCAGCTGGTACTAACATCAGAGCTGAGGTGGGTCTTGGAAAAGTTAGTAAATATCATATAGCACTCATGCACTCCCTTTAGCTGGGGAGCATTTCAGACTCAGAGAGTTGTCTGCAGCATCCCTGCAGCTATATTTCACTCTTCACCTCCACACGTCCTTTCCCCTCCAACTAAACCATGGTTACACTGTCGTGTGTGCAGGGCTTCTCTGTGAGTGTGGAAAGGTCATTTCACTGGCTGATCCTCAGCAGAGTGCCCCTGGCAAATGTGAACCTCTGACAGTTCTTGATCTTCATTAGACATCCCTTTGCCTTAGCAGATGAACCCGTCATGGTATCTGATGTGTTTCTCCTTATCACAGCTCTCTGAGATGGGCAGCTCTAAGCTTCTCCTTAGGACTTGGAGCTTAGGGCACAGAGACTAAAGGCACATTTTTAAAGGTCCTTAAGAAACTTATGGATGCAGAGTTGGCTGATACACTTTTCAAACCATGAAATGCATAACTGCAATTCAAATTGCTGAATTGAAAAGCCCTGGGGAGCCTATTTCCTTTTGATTCATATCAATGGGAATTAGATATGTTTGTTTCTGAAAATCATCACCTTTAAGAATCTAAAAACCTCAGTTTCAGCACCTTTCCTACAACATAGCAGGAGATGGAGTCAGACTTTTCCAAGCATGAGGCTACTGCTTTAGACATAGGTCCTCTTCTTAATCCTTCCTTCCTTTTTTGTCTTTTTTTTTTTTAATAGATGTCACCAGCCAGCCTGCAAAGGAGGAGTGTGATACCATAAGGTTCAAAAGTTATTAGACAAATTCAAGAACAGATCTACAAGTGGCTAATGAAAACAGGGCAGGGATGAATCCATTAGCATCGCTGATCCAACATTTCTGAACATGGAGGGAAAGAGCAGAAAGTGCTACAGCTCCCAGACTCCCCCTGAAGAGCATGTGCTTTTGCTGTGGGGGAGACAGAACACTTGACCAGATGGCCCAGTGCTCTGCTCCAGGAAGCAGTTCCTCATGCTCTCATGTTCTTAAGTCTCAAGCAGTCTGTGCTGTGGCAGTCTAAATGCACCAATAGCCTGCTCTGAGCACCAGCTTCTACCACCTTGCAGTCACTCTTTCTGCTGTAACTCTCCCAGCTGGACAGGAACACATGGACCTTGAATGATCTACTTGCCATTTTGCTATGCAGACTGCTTTTTGTCCTGATCCCATACATTTTTAAATTAGAGTCTGAGCTGGTTATCTTCTTTGGAGCTATTTCATTGCCACAGTTCCAAACCTGTGAATACGCTCTGCTTTTCTCTTTCTTCTTCAGACTCTTTTACATTCCATTTTTTTCCTTCATAGCACTGTTATTGTGGCAGTGGCTGGCATGATTATTGCTACTTACTCCCAATCCCCCAATGGCAGAGTAATACCTCTTTAATTGGGTATTTCTCCCTCCCGACACTAATCTCCTAACAAATGCCGATGCTGTGTTAGATGCTGTGTGGGGATCTCTCATCACTATCTCCTTAGGCAGGCAGTTGTGTGTGGAATGAATGCATAGTCACTCAGCATGGATGGATTTGTCTGAGTCCCTGTCAGCTCCCTGGTTTTGTCACTGAAATCTTGCATTGCGGATCCGGATTTCTATTGCTTTAACTTTTTGAGGCAGATTTATCTCAACCCCTGTCAGATCAATGGGTTTTGTCACAGAAATCTATGTGACTTTGTTCCCTGTGGAGATCTGGCTAGTCAAGTTTGTGGAGGCTGATTTGGGAAGCTGAACCCGAGGCCTTGTTTGGTCTGTTGGGGGGGCTGGGGGGGACGACAGGACAATGAGGACTGAAAAGAGCCGAAGCCTAACAACCAGGAAAACTTAAATAAAAACTGCAGTAGCAACCTACATCCATATCCCAAGACAATACACACCCCAAGAGAGCACATTCAGTCTCAAATGCATGCACACGTGGGCTCTCTTATCTGCTGGCATTGTCAGGAGCTGCTTGCTCTGCCCGTGGACTACAGCCCTGTGACAGTGGCTGAGATCGGACACAGCTGCAGGTCTGAGGCAGATCAGCCTTTCAAGCCAGTCCTCTCTGGTTTCTCAAAACCCCCTGCAGCTGTGGAGGCAGGAGGTCCGTAGGAGGCACTTCTCCTTTAATGCCTCCACAGTATATTAGGAAACACTGTGCTATCAGAGATGATCCTTCTCGAGGGATACAAGCCTAATTTTCTTTTTGCCTGTAGCCATCAGCCTGCATGATTGTATGACACTGCAACAACACAGTCTTCCAGATAAAGCTTAGCTTTACTGAACTGCTACATGTCCATCTTGCCTCCTTAGCCGATTCAAAAATTTCCAGGAACAGCTTCAATAAATGGAAGTTTCCTGATGAAAAGTACATTGTTCAAATAATCTTTTTGTTGCACTGAAGGATAACATCATTTCCTTTGCTTATTACTACTTGAAATTTTTTTAATAATGATTGTCACAGTTGAATTTGACCATGATCAAGGTCTGAATGAACTTTTGGAACAAAATGGTAGTGGTAATAATAATGGCAATAACAATAATAGGAAAGCAGGTAACATACACTAAAGGAGGAGCCTGGTGTTGACTGATAAAGACTCAGACTTGTCTGGAGCAGCCAACTCAACCTGAAAGCTCAACACAGCAGGGATGGATTCCCTGTTGGTGAAACTGCCTCAATTTTGTATTTGAAGCAGAACATTTCAAAAAGAAAGGGTACCCCAGGAAAGAGGAGATTTGAGGAAGGTAGCCATTAGCATCTCAGTATTAATGAGAAACAGTTCAAATTTTTGGCCATGGGTCACCTCATTGTTCTCTTTGCAATAGTCCAGTCACAGGCTTTCTTTAGAGCAGATGCTCATTTCTGTGCCTGCTTTGTAATATTTCCCTTCTTTCTTTTTAATGGAACTCTCCTTTTGTTGTATGCTTTTCTATTTCAACTTTACCTCTGGAAATTCTGCATTCCCATTTTTTACATTCTAATCCTTCTTCATCCATCCTTCTCTCCCTGCCTCATGAAAACATTCATGCTTGTTTTACTTCTTCCTCTAGGTGATTATCTATTCTCTTTTAACTGGTGCCCCTCCTTAGTTTTTTCTCTTTCCTGTCCTTTCATGTCGCTCTGTCCCCTTTGCTGCTGCTCTCTCAATCTCAGCGTGCTGCTAAGGAAGCTCTAGTCCTTAGATATTGAAATGGCATGTTTAGTTCCTGCCTGTGATTCTGTGCTAGATACCTCTGTGTGCCTGTGCAGCTTCAGACCCAGTGTAAGCCTGGCTAAATACAGGAAACTAAAGCGGGAAGCAAAGCTGAGTGAAAGGTTGCTTACTTGTGCCTGTGATTTGTGGCTGTTTAATAATGGCCTCCTGATTAACACAGACTGCAATTCCAGAAATGCCACAGTGATAGATACTCAATATTTACCTAAATAGAGACACACAATTCCCTTAACATTTAAAGCCAGTGCTAGCAGTACAACTATTATCCTGGAAGTTGTTCACGCCGCTGCCTGCGTGCGTATCGCCTGGTGAAACACAACTTTAATTCTGCACGGGTCCCCGAGGACTAACAAGGTGTTAAATGATCACTATTACATGCAGCTGTCACCATACCTGCAGTTCTGTCAAACCAAAAGAATGATGTTGTAGCTTTCCTGTTTCACTTCAGAACAATGCAAAAAAGTATGGCTTCAGTAACAGTGCTGAAACTTTCTCCTCAGAAGTCGTCTGCTACAGCAACTGCAGAGACCTTCACAGAGGTCCTCGTATTTTATCTGATTATAGGTAGTTAACAAAAAATAATTACAAGGCTTGACTAGACAAAAAGTGATGATACTTGTAGCTATCCAGTTGCTTTAGTCCATCTCTTTTGGTACATCCTAATGTGCAGCAAGGTCACTTCAATAAGGAGCTTTAAAATACTTGCTGTTGCTGCTTTTAGACTCGTTCCAGAAGCACAGAAGATCACCACTCTGTGGCCTCCTTCTGCAGGTAATGTGTCCCAAGCAGACAGAAAGGAAGGGCTAAAGGACAGCAGCAGGTCAGTCATTAGTAAGACAAGAGCAAAGGCTGCCCGTTCTGTCCTGAGCTAATTTTCTCTCCTGCCTTCACCATAAGTGTAAACCAGGCTGACTAGTTCAATCTGCCACCCTGGCTCAATAAACCAAGCTGAGAGTTGCTGTTACACACTCTGCTGGGGTTATAACTCCCTTTTAGCAAAGATCCAGGTCTAGGAATGAGGAGGTGCAGAAGTCCATTCACAAAGATGAATACATATCTGGATTGCTGCACCATTAACTGGGAGTGCCTGTGAGAACACACCTCAGGTGCTATCACATGTCAGAACTGAGAAAGTGACATTCGAAAACTGGTTTGGAAAGGGACTTTAGCACAAAGTGTGGGAGGCCACATTTGGAAAAAAAATAACTAGACTAAGTTGCACCAGCGCTGCTGTGGGAGGAAGACTTGCACAATGCCTTGACTGCAGCCATGGCTGTTTTTCCTCACATTCGTGGGCTCTAATTCTACATAAAATAAGAAAAGGAGGAGTGAGAGACAACACTGCATCATCTTGACATTCCTTTCTAAGTATATAAAAGATGAGCTGTAAGTTCCTCAGTGTCTTGCTACAATATGAGCCAGCAACAGCAAATTGCCATCTCTAGAGCCATGCAGGACAATGACAGACTGGCGAAAGCCAGCCTAATTCTGCCAATAGCAGTGTCCAGCCATCTTTCCCAACAGTTGGCTAATTAGTAGAAATAGAGATTTCCAAGGCAGCAAAAGACGATTAGGGAGCTCTGTAAAAGCCTCAAGGCTGCCTATGAGACAAACCTCAGAGGACTGTGATACAAAGTCTTTGCATGTGTGCCCCTGATTTTAGGCTGACAGAAATCAGTGTTGGACTGAAGGCGTGATGGACATTTATCACCTGAAACTAGCTGATGGTCTCTGCCCATCTTTTACTGGATAGCCACCTATCTAAAGAAACAGGCTGTCAGCTCATACTTCCAGATTTGTGGACATTCAGGCTGAAGCTGTAAACTGACCATGAGGGCTGAGGTGCCTTAGCTGCCTCTGTTGAGGTCCACTGGTTCAGGACTGAGGCAAACTGGCAACGTGTGGGGAGAAGGAACTAAGAGCTTTTGCTGTACCTGTCCACATTAAAGACTCATTTCTATGTCTATCATATATATTTATTTATTCATTTCTTTACTTGCCAGGCCAGTATTTTACAGTATTTTAAATTCTGTAAAACTTAGAATTCTGGAACATTCTCATTAAATACCCAGGGACACTGGTTAGCTAAAGGTCATTGGGGGAGCAGAAACATCAGGATACAGCCTAAATAACAACCTCAGCAACCTTGGAAAGTCAGGTGGATTTACTGGTTGTGCTACCCCAAAATTAGCTTTTCAAGGGTTGTAACTTGTCGATGCAAAATGCTGCTAGAAGCAGCTCTTTCTCTCTTGTGAGAGAATTTTAGTTCTCGTAAAAATTATCAGCAATGTTTTGTAAACTAGAACACCTGTGGCCTTGCTTGAAAATTGTTATTATAGAGTAGAATAAATATTCTTAAGAAGTATGTTTTTAGAACTTAGCCTATCACACCAAAGAGGTGGCTATGTATTTGACCAATTGTTCTGTGAGAGAAAAAGATATAAAAGAACTTGTAATTAATTAAATAAATCACTATCACTATTCTGCTGGAAGAAATCAAGACTGCTGCCTGATTCTTCTCCTCTCTCTCCTTCCCCAGGACTGCGGCAAAATCAATAGTAACTTGGGACAATATTGTATAGCTGTAACTCCAACTTAAGCACTTGTGTAGGGCCCCATCTTAGAATCATTAAGGTTGGAAAAGACTTCCAAGATCTTCCCCTTGAAAGGAGTGACACAAATGAAAGAAGTCACCAAATGGTTATACTCAAGGTAGAGCCAAAAAAATTAAGTTAGTACTTGAAAGAGAACTGCAAGATAGGAAGTTTCCAGTGATACCAGGGAGGTTCAGTCCTCTCCAGTTTGGAACAAAACAAGCAGTTGTAATTAGCCTCATGGTAACTACTTGTATGAGTACCCAAAAAAGGTCTGGTTATTTGTCCAGAATCTCTTAGATCTGGAAACTGGGTCAGAAATCAAAATGTCTGGTCAAATCATCAAATTCTGTTACAGTGAAAATGTAAGGATTGTTTTGGAGGCTATAAACCATAAATATGACTATATTCAGCTTCTTTCTAGCTCAAACCTCCATTAGGCAATCCCACTGTACCTTATGTCATTCAGACACCCCCTCTAAGACAGAGCCTACAACTGAGTAAATGTTGCATTGTTTTAAAAATCAAAATTTTATGGTCAAAGTGAGGAGCAGAATCATGAGGGCTCCAGTAAGATGTTTTGGTAACAGCCTGCTGTCAGTTCTGAGCTGCAGGGAATTGTGATGCGTGAACGACAGACTCTGACAAAACCTGGGCTCACATCAGGTGCTGCTGTAGACACCAAATCTGTTGCTTTGAACTGCACTCCATAGGAAACCAGCAGCTGATACTGTCTGCAGAGAACTGTGGTTTCTGAAACTATTGAGTGGTCTTTTAAGGCAGTCCCATACAGAGCCTCCATTACACCAGGCAATCAGAGTAAAAGCTTCCTCAGAGAGAAAGTTCCTTGGAAAGTACTTGGAAAAGATAATTTCAAACTGTCTTTGCAGGAAAAGATCAAAAAGAACTAGTAGATTTTTATCCCTGTTAGTAAGCAATTCAGTAATGGAAACAATGCTACATGTTCCAGCTACTTCTCAAAGAAACTGGCCCCAGTCTAAAGTCTTCCAAAACAGCCAGGCTGATCCTCAGAGAAAGTGTAAATTAAACAGCAGAATCATTACAGGGTGTAGAAAATTATGCAGTCCAGCTACGAAGGACTACTATTGCTTTTTAGATTGGAAGACTCATTTAAATTTAATTAATCAGACCACCGTCATGTACAATTAGAACTGTATCTCTCAGTGATTCTTCAGCTTTGAGAACCACATGACCTTCAGGAAAACAGAGCTGAGCAAATTACTGCTTCTAAATTTTATATATTGAAAGTTTGGTGGGTCACCTGCAGACATGACTTTTGGGGGTGTTGAAATGGTGACATAGGCAGGTCAAAGGAAATATCCTTCCCCTTCTCCCTGCAGTGTTAAGCGCAGATTTGCAGTTCTTTGGGAGCAGCATGGGAACAGCTCTTGTTTTTGGTAGAACATCCCTCCCCCACTGTAGAAGCAGGTTTTTCACACCAGCTTCCCTGAAGGTTAAACAATGGGTCAGGGCCAGCTGTTTGCACAGCCTCTTTTTAGTCTCATCTAACATTTGTGAGATCAGCTGTAAGTTGGCATAAAAAATCAGGGAAAGCAGCAATGCTGGAAGCAGCTCAAGCTGAAAGTCAGACTAAATGAACTCCACTGCAGTCACAGTCTCAGGTGGGAACTCTGATAAAATGACAGTGTAGAATGACAGCTTAAGAGGAACCTGTGGGTGGGTAGCATTAAACCTGTCCCAGACACACAGACTCATCACCTAAGTCACACAAGAAGAGGTTGGTGAAACAGCACAAAATTATCTAATTGTATTAGGAAGAACAAGTTATCTAATTCATGTGTTGTGCTGCCAGAAATCCAAATCAGAGCTCACAACACTGGAATTTTGGATATCTTAAGACGCAGAGCAAAGTGCCAGATAAACTCTCATCTTTATTCAGGATCAAAAGCAACTGGATTTTTTTATGGCCATCACAGATTCAGTCCAAATGAAGAATTCAAAATTTGATGGTTCCTATCTCCTAAAACCTTCTGTACCATAAACACCAGAGCAACAATATTTGGTGCTGAAACAGTCTCCCAGTCAGCCTCAGAGCTAGATGAAGCAAAATCAACACCATGACTGGAGCAAAGTGAAGAGGAGCTTGCAGTGAGCCTTCTTTATAGCTCTAGTTTTATCTTACAGTCAAGAAATTACGGATGGTATTTGAATCCTCTGTACCTTAGCAATGCTCAGTAGAAAAAAAAAATATTAAGAATACATTGTGCCACTGTTTACTGAAATAGCTAATGGTCCCTTCACAAGGCAGCTCTTGCCCTAGACTTGATTTCTTTTAGCATCTAAACAGTGCTAAGAAAACCGCTAATTAATTCTTGAGCCCTTGCAAACAGCCACTTTCCTATTGTAAACCTTCTTTCTATGAGACAATGAATACAGAACTGTCAGGGCTGTGTCTCCACGGGGGACAGGCTTGGTCAGAGTGTGATGAAACACTTGAAGCGTCTCTGGCCCTTCCTCTCACACAGTGCCCAGAGCAGCTGTTCCCATAACAGTTCCCGAGCATCCAGAGGGGTGGATTTTGCCTAAGCCACAGTGTGAGTGGCAGTCTTTGCCATCTGTGATCCACAGGAAGGTTGCATCCTTCGCTGCTCTGGGCCATGCCTGTGTCCTCTCTGCTGATTAGAATCAGGGAGACACCTGCCTCGGAAGAGGCTGGCTTGACATGCAGTGCAGCAAGGGATTTGCAGTTGGATTCATAGCTCCATGGCTGCTTTCAGATCTGTCATGGGAGAAAGGGCAGGCATTGCAATGGGACTGGCACAGTCCCCCAGTTCACATGCACCAGGCTCTGAACGCAGTTGGGTTTGGGAAGGACCAAGGCATGTTGTCCTTCATAGTAATGTACTAAAACAGATGCCAAGGAAAGCTGTAATATTGGGACATGCTCCTATTTGTTGATGTTGTTCAGTTTTTCTTAAGGCCTCTCAGTAAACCTGTTTTGAAGGCTTTCTTGTGTCCCACTACCCTTTGTCCAGTAGCAGAACTTCTCTGCACCAACTGCACAGACATCTTTCTCTCTCGGTTCAGCAGAAGGTTCTCTGGTAGCCAGTAACCCCCTGGCCTTGCAGACCTTGGTCTAATGTGAAGAACACACTTTTTAGTAGCTCCCTGGATATGTACCCCAGTGCACGACTGAGCACACAGAAGTCCAGCTTCCAAGAGGACAGACAGTCACTCTGGGTAGTGGGTGGTGAGCTGCATACAGATACACAGAAGGATCACTGCTCCCCAGGGAGCCAGCATGAAAAGCATCTGCCAAAGGAAACCCTCCTAACTTCCTGCCAGGGCATGAAAAGGAATGACACTATAAGCGACAGAGTGACAAGTGTGGAATGCCTCACAACAGGGACTGATTTGTTGGTAATGCTCCGAAAACCCCTTATCCCCACAAGGAAGAGGAAGAACAAACAGTCTCCACCAAAGCTGTCACCTCCATGGTGTCCAATACCATTTCCATATATTCATCAGTCACAAAGCCACATCCCAGACAGGCAGGCCAGTAACTCTGGGGTAACATACACATGGACATCATTTGAGTTCCCTAGGGGATATCTGTGTACAGCTGGGGCTCCCATTCAGTGATAAACAAATTCCCTTAATCATGAGATTGTACCTTTTCTCCTCCAGAAAGATACAAAGAACAGTCTGCTTACCAGAACCAAGGGCCCTGAACCTTCCTGACAGGTTTATGTGGAATCTGTCCTTGAGACTCCAGAGGAAATGCTTCCCATCTTTCACATCTATATGACAACAATTTCCAACTGGAAATTTCTCATTCTCTGTCTCTGTTTCTTTTTGTGGGATGGCCATCAGTGCTGTAGCTCAATGCCAACACTGAGTTCATGCCACCTCCTGCAGTCAATATATGCCTGAGGAGACAGAATAAATAGTTATTAAACTTACCCTAGATTTGCTGTCATATTGTAACAAAGCACTGGAAATCAAATAAATATATCATAAGACAAGCAGTTAAAATGTCTACTGAAAAAGCAGACTCAGGCAAAATGGCTTAATCTGCAGCATTAATGAGTAACAGATTGTTCCATCAATAGTATATGAGGAAGACATGCAAGAAGGCAAAACTCCTACAAATTCCCTGGGACTTGTATCTTTGTAAAAGGCCCAGTTCAGAAGAATACTCAAGACCATGATTAGGGTTAAGTACATGTTTAAATCCCATTGATTCAGTGAGACAGCGGTACAAGCTTAAACGTTTTTTAATCAAGGCACTTTACTAAATGGAAGAATATTCTGTGCAAAAAGCTCAAAGTCAGAAGCAAGAGCACCTGGCAGGATGGGGCTGTCCAGCTCTGTGCTGATGGACAATGCAGCCATCCTGGTTCCCAGCTGTTAGGAAGAGGGAGTCATAGCCCTGTGTTTCTTTGACAGCCTAAGAAGCTTCCCTAAGATGCACCTCCAAAGTCAATCTTTGTCTGTGCCACACTTCATCTTTTTTCCTAATGTAATCCTCAGTGTAAGGATCTGACTTTGCCCGGAACCAAGTGTATGTCCTGACTCCCTGCCTGCATGGACACAGCTCCAGAAATGTCCCAGCACAGTCACCTTGTGCTCCCTGCAGCACATGCACGGTTGCAGATGATCTGTAGCAGTTCCGAGATCCAAACAGGACCAGGGCCACACTTCACACATGGAATGAAAAACCAGATTCTTTCTCAAGGAGCTTGCTGACTTAATGAATGCTGAGAGAAAGAGAACAGAGGAATAAACACAAGAAATCTCAAGGTCTTGAAGGACAGAAAGAGAGTCTGAGAAAGGGAGATAGTAAAAACAGACGGATAGTATTTTGTCTGGTGAATGCATGCACCTAAACCCCAGCAGAAACAATACAAGGATATGGATTTGTGCGTGCAGTCCTGCCCACCAGAAAGGCCCACACCACATTAATTATGTCTGCCATGCCATTAGCTAGATGCTGCAGAGCAAATAATGAAATTCCTTCACAAAAGCAGTGAAGACAACTGGCCAGCTCTTGCTGTGCTAAATTCAGATTAGCTCTGTGTTTCTCATCTATTATTATTCAGTTTTAACTTATTCCTTTATTTCTAGTGTCTGATCAGGCGAAGCAGAAGTAATGTTCTCCTCCATACACACGCTATAATCTGTTCCCATTCCCTTAACAACGAGGGCCACTGTGGACAGTGCTTAGGAAAGCAGCAAAAATCAGTGTGATGGGTGCTACTGAATGGCCTGCTCTTCCATGAATGCTCTGCTGCCTAAAGCTTAAGAAGCCACATGGGGTGTTTAAAGAGAGGAGAAAATGTCATTAATTGGGAAAGCCTTTGGAGCCTAGGGCTTTCATCCAGCTGTTACGCTGAGGTGAAGTGAGGCCTCCGGGGTGTTTGTAGATGGATGAAGCTCATGTTTTCCCTTTGTAACAAACAAGTTAGGTAAATGTGCACAAATACGGGGGAAGGGAAGGACATCTCCACTATGCTCAGTGCAAAAATCCTTAGTTTTGCCTCCCTGGCAAGACCAATTGTCTTGATATTTAATCTTTATGTGACCTTTAATCAACCTGGTGGTGTTAAATCCAAGCTAGCTCAATTCATAGGTGGGATTTCTGCAAAGACAATGGGTCTGCTTAAATGGGTTTGCTTTTTTTCATACCATAGTCCCTCTTTAAATTCCTTGGGAAAAGAAGAATGAGTCTGCAGTCCAGAAGCAGAAGACAGTGATTTCATTTTAAGTGCAACTAGAAATCATTGCAATGACCTTGGATGAGTCAATGACTTCATGGTACCTGACAGGGAGGAAGGAGCCTTGCCTGCATGAGGGACCATAAGGGCTGGAGCCAGGTATTCTGATCAAGTCATTTGACATTCTGGAGGGAAAGGTTTCAGAATAAGACAAGGTCATAATCCTCCCTCATCTGCACCTCTGTGCAACACACCCATCCCACAGGGAGGTGCAATGACAAGGCCCATTGGAGCTGGAGCTGCTGGGCTGACAGGAGGACTCCCAGTTTGCCTGAACCCACAGCTACAGGGGTGTGTGACTCTTGGCTCGCATTTCTCCACCTGAGCACGGAGTGCTCAGTGTAAGTGCTACTTAGAAGCTTTCACGCATGCCAGGAAGCCGCCTTGGTTTGATGCCATAGAATAGACACGTTCATTCTCCAAGTGTTGGGACCTGCCCAAGGATGGCAGCAAACATTTACGAGCACAGGTGTTCCTGGCAGGTGTTTTGTTTCCGAGGAAGCTGCCTTCTGGCTGAGCTGCTGCCAGCCCATCTATCTGCCTCCCCCATTGCCACACAACCTCGTCTCCCCCAGGGACTTTCAGGCAGGCCTATTTCAAACAGCAGGCACAGGCAATGAACACATCAGGCAATTAAATGGCAGAATAATTCGACTTAGCTTCTCTTGGGAAAGCAGCCCTTGGGAGACAGAAGAATGAGGCAACAGGAGACAAAGGCAAAGAGAAAAATTGAGAGGTACAGGAGAGAAGGAGGAGGGCAGAAGGGCCAGGATGGAAACACAGCCGGCAGAAAGGGCCATGCACGGTGCGGTGTGAAACCACAGCTGCAGGAGAGGAGGCATTCAGGGAGAAAAAGGACATGGCTGGCATAGGCAGATTGAGAAAGACAGCACAGGGGAGAAGATGTAAGAGAGAGTAAGGAAAGGAAAGAACAAGACAGAGAAAAATGAGACTGGAAGGGGTGGGCTAATGAATATAGCAACAGCAGGGAATGACCTCAACTGCCTACCTGGATCTGCAAAACTGTAAGCTTTATGAATTTGGAACCATCAGCAAAAATAAATATATTTGTAATATCCTATTCACTTTATTTAAACTGATGGAGAGTCACTGGATATTGAAAGAGGACTTCTCTCCCTGAAATATGCCATAAACTCAGGAGCTTCCTGGTACCAATATGAGAAACAGACAGTGGAACTGACAAGCAGAAGGAAAGGAAATTAAACAGGCTGGTATCACTCCAGCCAGCTGAGTGGAACACTAGAAGAAGAAACAACATGAACTCCTAATTAGTTTTCAGTTTCTATCTTTAATAATCTGAGATACTGGTAGTACTAAGCCACTTAGTAATGCTAGTTGCAGGCCTTCAAGAATCATGAGTAAAGTACCAACAATCTGAGAGTCTTTTCTTTTAAAAAGCCACAGGTTTCTTGTTTTCTCTTTCTTAAAAAAAAAAAAAAAACAAAACAACAAACCAAAATCTCCCAACACAAATAAACACACAAAAAACTGTCTGCAATTTACATTTTCAAAGGTGAACTTTTTGGGAAGAGGGAAAACACTGTAATTAGGGGACTCAGAGAAGGTTTGAGAGTCCGCAACACACAAGGACTTTTCACTGTATGACCTTCATCCTGTCAGACTCCCCTTCAAGAGAAGTGGCCTCTTGCAGGATATCTCTGTTTGGTCTTCCTCCTTAGCTGGGAACAGTGCAAATCCCTCTCTCCCTGCTGCCAAACCCAGTGCTGCTGCTCTGCAGGACTCTGCCCCATCCTAGGGGTGCGCTTCTCACACTCCATTTACAGCACAGCAGGAGCCAGCCACAGGAGGGGCATCTAAATGTCAGGCCTTGTAGCTGCTGTGCCAAAGGACAAATGAAAATATCTCACAGTGACTCCAGGGAAGCCATGGCTTTCTAGTTTTTCCGCTGAGGCTCCGTAGTACCATGCTATGCTCTTATAAATATTCTTCTTGCATGGCTTCTAGCCAAGCTCATCGAGCCTATTTACATACACCCACCATATTTACAAGAGTGCTGTGAAGAAGCAAAAGACAAAACCAAACCAAACCGTGCAATGAGTCAGTGGCAGAAATGCTGATAAACCCAGACTTCTTCCTTTTTACTTCTTATTAGGTAGACAGTGCTACCTTTCTTCTGCCCCTTTCAACTGTCCTGTGACAGATTTTGAAGACTAAATCTAGGAAGAGTTAGTATTTTAGTTTCTGCTTAAACAGAGGAGCCAAGAACATTAAATCCAACATTAGGGATGACCAGGCAATAGGTAACAGGTTGGGAAATCCTAGACCTCATTGCTTCACACCTCAAGGTCAGCACATTAGAAATGCCTTTTTCCTACCATGTTTGGCTTCTCTCTTAGCAGGAAAAGAATGAAGTTACTGAGTCTGAGAGTATCTAGCAACAGTTTGTCATACAAGGCAGAATGTGATCATGGTGTTTGTTTAGTTTTCTTCTTATTATTATTTCCTAAACCTTTTTTCCTCTCCCTCTTCCAGTCCAGCTCCACAACTGGCACTGTCCCTTCAGTGGTGACAAATTCTTTTAGTCCCATACAGTCTCGACAGATGTTGCTCCTCAGGCCATGAGGTCCATGAAGCAGAGCACAAATTACTGGCTCTTTCAGGGCCCACAGGAAGCTGCCATGTCCAGGCTGAGGATGAATTTACCAGCCAGCTGCCACTTCACTCTCTCTAACCTGGAGCCAGTGATCAGCAATGCCAAAGCACTGAATGGAATTGGATTGCTTGCACTACAACTAGGAGCGAGGTAATCACACAAATAGGAAGCTGGAGAGGGAAGAAAGCCAAAAAATTCAAACTAAGTTAACAAGAACCAAGAGGGTGGAAGACAATGGGACAACTGGTCTGCTGACTTGCTCTGTCCTGCAAGCACACACACACATACAGATGGATGTGAACATGTACACACACTCCTGTCTGCTAAATCTGGGCATCTGGATGTCCATCAGCTCAACTCTATATCCCTCCTAAATGTATGTTCTTTGGCTATCAGATCCCACAAACAAATTAAGCTATTATGTGGATCACACAGACCTGAGTAACTGTCTGAAATCTGCTTCTTTCCAAGGCCTGACTTTGTAAACAACTCAACCTTTCAGCCTCTACTTGTCTGTCCTTCTAAATTTTCCACAGTATTTAAACTGTAAGTGGAAGGGGCACATTGGCAGAAGAAGCTGCAGCCTCAGTTCCCTGTTTCTCCACAAACAGAAGCCATGCATGGATTAGAGGTTGCACGCTCCCAAGAGAGCAGGCTGCACAGTGGTTGTGCTGGCACAGAGCTCTGCCACAGCCCCGTCCCCAGCACAGTCCTAGAGGGAGTGGCACCATGGCTTTGGCAGCTGTGGCTGCCAAGGGAAGCTTCTCTTGGGGCTGAAATGGAGAATCCACACAAGCACCCAGAGGAGCCTTAGCAAGACAAATGCTCCCATCTCTCCTGCCCTGCTGCAGCACTGGCATGATTTATATTCCTAGTGCACAGCTGGAGACAAGCCGGAGCACAGCACTGGAGAATCAACCAGCCAGTTCCCACAGCAAGGCAGAAATACAGGAGCTGGAGGTAACTAGAAAGGTGAGATGAAGTCCAAACTCTCAGTGAATCCTCATTTCCACTGTTCTTTGTCATGAGACAACAGGACTACGCTACACCTGCCGAGAGGAGAGCTAGCAGAAATCCTGGCTATGCTGTACTGGCCTTGTTTTAAAGCAATCAGCTCTTTCTGACAGGACTACTCCTCTTTTTTTCAAATAATATATTTTACTATGTCTACACTGTCATCAAGGGTGGCTGCAGCACCTGGAAACAATCCAGAGAGGGTTTTCAACTATCCTGCTACTCCTTTTCATGCAATGCATGAATGATCCAGCTGCTGGATTCCCTCTTTCTCACCTACTGAATTGCTTCTCCTTCTCTCACATCATGAAATTAATTCTTCAATGGCCCCCCAATATGGCTTTTTCACTCCAGAATCCTCATCATCATGGTTCTTCTTAGCACCACGGAGCTGTATCTAGTTTTGACAGAATTCAGTGGATGCTTGCTCCCAGATATCCACCATTAAATAAAAGGAGCAGATAAATATGATAAATATTAAACATGAGGAATGTATCTCCAGGTAATAAAAGTTGGGTAAGCTTTGTAGACTTTAGTTGTACTCACTCTCTTCTAAGAGGCACTTTCTGTAAATTAAAGGTTGATCACGACTCTATAGCTCACGTCAAGACCTACAGGTTTTCCAAAAGACAGTTCATGGAGATACTAGACCTCAAAACTGGAGGAATACGGTAACAACTTCACATGTGCCTTGGTGCTGGCTGCCAGAAAGCCATTGTGCCCTTTGTGTGTACCCTGGAAATTCAAAATCAAGGATCCAGCATTGAGACATTAAGGAAAAAAAAAAAATATCAATAATTAGTTGGCTTTGAGTCTGTACATGTTTGTGCTTCCACATTTTTCTCCACAGGTAGACAGGTTAGAATCTGACATTTTAAAAAATGAAAGGAGAGACTCACATAATTGCATGACCCGAGAGCTTAGACTTTAACATCAGATTTTACAAGGCTTACAATAAAAACGTGGTGACTGGTAGCATGGAGGATTCACATTCCTTTCTTTGTGCAACAAAAAGAGAGAAGAACATGCACACTCCAAATACCCCTTGTCACCTGTGTTCTTCTTGATCTTTTTGAATTTACTGAGCCTGTCAGCTGCAATGGCAGCCAGTTCCACATGTGATCCCCCAGTGGTAACATTCACAAATAGGTTTGCAGTGTGTGACACCACCCCTATAATAAATGCTGTGGTTTATGAACTATTCCTAGGGCAGAGGAAAAGGAGCACTAAAAATTGATATAAATGACATGGCCACGCTGCCTGGCTTTATGTCCTGTCTTTTTATACACCCTCTCCTATTTTCTTCAATATCTGTTTCGTTCTAAAATCTTTACCTTCCAAAAGTTCTATATTTTAATTCTACCTTCAGTCTTTTTTCTCTGCGGTGATTCTGATTTATTTTTGTTTCTCCATCCCCTCTTCTGACTCCTTCCCTTTAGCTGTCTTTTAGCATTTTGTAATGTATAATTTTTCTTCTATGTCAGGCTGGCACCAACAGAGTTGTGATCAAATCTTTTATCCTGAGGGATGCAATGTCTCTGTAAAAAGACTTTGTGCCCTGCCAAAGCAGAAAGATTCTCCCTGCACCATCATTTCCAGACATGCCAGCTTCTTGAGCCCAATTTGCTTTCTGTGTAATCACCTTTCATCTGATTGCTGCCCTTGGTGACAGACAATACCTGCATGTGCCTGTCCTAGTTACTGTGACTTGCTGATCCAGGTGTGCTGGGGAGAAGCACATTGTTACCTAGTGCTGCATGTGAACTGTCATGCCGGACTGGGGCTCTTCTGTTCTGTCACCAAGCCCAGATCTGTCATTTACAAGTCCGTCACTCTCTAATGGACAGAGCTGAGGAGTGTACAGCACCCAGGAACAGTCCAAACTGTCATATACTCCCTCCTGCCTTCAAAGCGCTTTCCTGGCCCTTTCTCAGTTCTTAAGTAAAAAAAAAATAATGATTTTTTAAATCATTCTTTTCTTGCTGAAAATTCCTAATTTCCCAGTGGACATTTCCCCCCGTTCTCACTTTTCTGGCCAATTCTGGAGTAGTAAGCCGTAACACAAATCTACCACTGCCTGGTATGTTATGTTGCTGAATTTTGGTCAGTGAGAGTTTGCAGATGAGGCCAGAAAAAACAAGCCCATGCTCTGAAACAAGGCAGCCCCACAGACTTTCAGCTCCTCAAGGGCTGCCGCGATGGGTCCTGGGGTACTGAAGTGACTCTAGGAAACCAAGGCTTTGGTGAGTCACAAATCCCAAATCAGTAACCACATTTGGCCTCCCCGAGTCTCCCTGATGCGTGAGTGGATCCAGCACTCTCCTCCCTGGCTGGTCACTCCCTCCTGTGTGCTACTGCCCATCCTGAGGGACTCGCACAAGGTGTGGAGCATCCTCACCTGCCAGTGCAGCAGCGGAGCCGTGGTCACTCCCCATGCCGGGGCCAGGCCTTGCGTGCCTCCTGCTGTGCTCCCGGCAGCTCTTCTCGAGCAGGGCGGGTGCTCTGGAGCGGCTTTATAGCTGATGCATTGTATTTGCATAGGCCATTGTCATTCCCGGCGCGGCTCCTTGCAGCTGGCATCCTGACTGGAGAAATGCCTTCTTTAAGGAGAAGCATGAACGACGCAGCTAAAGATAAAAATAACAATAATTTTACTGGATGAAACTTCGTGTTAAGCACTTAAAAAGCCATAAAAAGTCAATTTTCTTTCTTTCAATTATTTTGCTTATTCCATTTTTGAAATAAAAAAAATGAAAGGAGGAAAAAAAAAACAGGGAAAAGGGAGAGAAGTTTCCTAGTTAAAAAGATGTCTGTTTTTCTCATCAGGACCCAATGTCTTCATCATTTGTCACCCCTCTCTCCTCATTACCCCCAAGCCTACTTAGGTCCCACTCCCTGTGAACATGAAAATAGCCATTGTCAGGCAGGGCTGGCGCTTCCTGGCATGAGGAATGGAGGGAAAGGAGCACTGATAAGTCCTGAGTGCTCGCTGCCTCTTTCAGCACACAAGCAGCTTTTCAGAGGGAAGGAAGAAGATAAAGCCAGAAATTACTGCTCTTGCACAATATATGCCAAGTTCATAAGAGCAGCATTTAACACTTAATCAAAATGGTTTGACAATGTAAAAATTAGGTTTTCAAATGTCATTAGTGCCTTATAATAGGTTCAATTTATATCACTCCCATCCCTGTTTTTTTTCATCTCTGCTAATTGTTTTTATTAATTTCTTTCATTTTTTACACTGTTGTCTTGTTGGTTTTAATTTTTAATTATCATAAGACTTTTTCTTTTACCTTGTTAATTGGTTTAGGTTTGAAAAGACTGGTTCTGTCATTCTTTTTCTTCAAGGGCAGCTACAAGAGATTTTTATGCAGGTTCTTTTCCATTGGTAGGCTCTCTTCTGGGCTAATTTGGGGGAAAAAGCTCTTGCTTTTAGGGCTGTTTAAGCACCTTTTTTGTAGTGTGATTCACAGAAATGCTCCCTTATATTGACCTGTAAATTTCCTTCTACACTGGTATGCAGGATTCATTTGGTATTGGCATAGAAATTGTACCTCTGTTCTACAGTTGATATGCAGACTCTTTTCTGTTTGGAAAAAGATGAAAGCTCTCTTCTGCTCTGGCTTGTAAGGCCTTTTCTGTATGGGCTCTCCTTTCTGTCACCCATCGAACACAGGCACACACCCCATTTCTTTTCTCTGTCCATGTACAAGAATGTTCCAAGTCTTGGTTATCACAGGGCTGCAAGATGTCATTTGCATGGAGATGTATATTGGCATCTTGTTGGGTTTTTTTCTGCAAGTATAAATGGAACTGGTTCAAATAATTCCACTGACATTTTGGGGGCATTTTGGGAATGGACATTTTTTAGGCAAATGCTGCCTGGTTGTACTTGGCAAAGGAAGGTACTTTGGGTCTTTAGGGGAAAATTTGAAAAAGTGAAAACAAAAAATCTAGGCAAAAAATACAAGGGAAAACAATAATTCTCCAACTCCCGATACATGTAGACAGATGAAGAAACACTGGTGGGAGCTCACCCCAGGGTGACTTCTTGCTCCTGAAGGAAACCAAAGCTGTTAAACATGGAAACTTTGGAATCTCTCTCCCACTGGCAGCAAGAGTGGGCTATGGCTTTGCACCAATAAAGCTGCATTACTTTGGCACCACAGGGACATGTGGAAGTTTATTCTTACTCTCAGTTGCATTCAGTTCAGTCCTACTGACTGGAAGATCCTGCTTTCACCTTCCTGCTGGCTCTCCTGCCCCCTGACTGCTCTGGAAGGCCTTTTAGCGGGCTAATGGGGAAACCCTTCACTTAAAGGGACCACGTTAATAGAGTCCTGGTTTTCTTCAAAGAAATAGTACTGGGAGAATTCCTCCTTGTTCTCTACCATTTGAGATGAGTTACAACTGCTGATGTCCCAAAGGATCTTTGCAGCAGCATCTCTTTTATGGCAACCCAAGTCCTCACAGTCAAGCTGTGAGGCATGAGCTGCATGATAGTTTTATTCACTTGGCCTTTAATGGTGTTTTAAATTCTTCCTGTTGGGCAGGCTTGTACTCTCATGTGCTGCCTGGAAGTCTACACTGCCTGCTTCTTCTCCTCCACCCACTGCAGCTTGTGTGTTTTACCCCTCAGCTTGTGGATGCAGACGCAATTGCTTCTTCCTTCCTGCTTAGCCTGGAGATCCGTGTAAATGACACAGAGCAGATCTCAAATTAAACCTTCAGTGGCAGTGCTCATGGGCAGAGTCCTACCTGACAAAACGCCAATATGCTGCCTGGCTCTGGGAGACCTCTGTGTAATGTTCTGCTGGCCCCAGGCAGCTTTCTGCTCTGTGATGGACAGGCATGGCTTCTTCAAAGGTTCTCCAGAGCCTCAAATCAGCAACAATACAACCTGTACCCGTGAGATGCCAAGAGCCTACACAGATGCCTGATAAGAGGAAGGCCTTTTACTCGCCCCTCTCTATATTTAGCAGCATTCCCAGGCAGTGTTTCTAAAATTACCAGCTGCAGTAATGTGATTCATCCCCCCATCACCGCCAGCAGTGGATAAGAAGAGTGTAAATGACATGCAGGAGAAAATCATGAGCAGTATGGCCCGAATCAGGACTGTAATGGTATAGTCTTTGGTGCTTGTATTGACATTCATGCCAGGCTTCCAGGGAGAAGCAGTTACCAATCTCAGAATCTGTTTTTTCTCTCAGCAGTAGGTGGGAATGTCCCAAGCTGCAAGAGAAAAGGCTTGAGATTGTTTTCAAACCGTGCTTTTGGGCAAGTCTGGTACAACGAATAATGACAAAAGATGTGACAAATTGTTGTTGCAAGGACACTGAGCTGCTTGAGATGTGAATGCTGTCACTAGAGCAGGGCCTCTGCTATCTAAGAAGGGTCTCCATCTGTAGCAAATCAACAGCAGACAGGCAAAGCATCTGCATCAGCTGTGGGAACCCATTCCTGAGATGGAAAGAACAAATGTTGTGATGGTTGCCGTAGACTGCCCTGAACCAGTCTGGAAAGAGGCATTGCTGTGGAATCAGTCCAAGAGCTGGAGCTGTTACGGTAAATACCATAAACATCTAAATCTTTTAGGAGGTTCAGTCTGCATATCTGAGCCATTATGGGATATTAACTAAAATGCTCATTTGAAAAATTACCCTGTGAGCCACTACAATGTAGCAGAGGAGCTGTTTTGCTCAGATAAATAATAATTGAAAACTGAGGCAGAAACCTGCAGCCATATCTGCCTGTGTTGTGATCTTGTCAAATCTCATCACCTAATTACTAAAAGGCCTGGCTGGGCCGTGGAAGAGACCTGCAGGAGAGGCACAGCCTGAGAAAACAGTATTTATTATTCTGAGGGAAAGCTCTTCTTTCAGAGTTGGTGCTAAATGAATCCCTCAACAAAATTAAAGGGACCTGTGCTTCTTGCAATGCTTAAAAAGAAATTTAAGTGCTGATATTCTTAATTACTGTTCCCCCTAAAGATCCTTGGGCCATGATGTGGTATTTATTCTGTTTGTCCTGATCAAAGTAATACTTGAGAATTCCTTTCCACCACTCTGAAACATCCGTCCTTCATCTCATCTATACGAGAACTTCAAAGCAAAACTGGGCTGTTCTCTTCTTCATACTTCCACATAGATTCCCCTGTGCTTTCAAAGAGCTGTTCCACAGCCAGGGGCTGATGGTTATTGCCACACATATTGGCAAAGCACACTTGGGCCCTTTGGGCTGAAAGCACATATGTTTACTATAAGAAATTATGTCACTTTTATCGTCTCCCGTTGTGACAAGTTGTTAAAGACTAGAAATGAGGGCAGTAATGCCATTAGATAGAGGAAGGAGGTCTTGAAGATATGTAAAACTCTAACACATGCTGCAGATTAGTTTTCCAGCTGAATTGCTCTTTGGCAGTTTGCTTTGGTGACCAGTATAAGTTCATATTCATCCACAGTTGCAATGGCCACAGGCAGTACAGAGACAGAGGGAAATCCTCTCTGTGCACTTTACAAACATCTTGCAAAAACTCAAACCAAGATAAATATCCACAAAATGCTGCATAAGCCATGCACACAGAAAAGTGTAATTCCAATGGGTGGCAGCAGAGCCAGGCAACATTTACATTTCACTAGCATTTCGATAAAACTTAGGTAATAGAGAAGTCATAAGAAGACAATGGCCTCCATTTCCTTTAACACAGGTGAAGAATATGAGACTGATGGAAAAGGAGCTGAGTTTTTAATGTGAGGGGCTGAAATACAGCAACTCAGTAATCTGTACTTCCCCCTCTCTCAGTAACATTTACAATCTATGCATAGTTTCCTTCATGATATTTCTTCTATTCAGATAACTTTCATTATCTTCACAGAAATACCACGTATTTCCTTTAGGGATTTTATTAATTTCCACCCATCCTCTCCAGCTTCACACTGGGTAGCATCCAGAGAAGGCAATGGGAGCCCCAGCAGGACTAGAACAATGAAAGGGTTAACAACTCCTTCCCAGTGTTGGGGATAGGGGACATAATTTTAAAATCAAAGAGAAATACAGTTATGAAGCAATTTTATTCTCTATTAACCCAATCAAGGGAAGGTTCCCATAAGCCATTACCAGGGATTTCAGATGCAGAAGATGTCACGAGGGGTTAAATAAAGATGTTTCTTTGTTCATTAGTACTGACAGCTCAGGGAAAGAGAAGGAAGGAGGGAAGAAGGGGGAGAGATAGAGGAAAAGGAAATTCAGGTTTGGGATACAAGGAGAGAAGAACTACCTACCAACATGTAAATTGTATAAAATTCCTGTACAGATATTATAAGATATACTAAGGCAGTGTATTAAGTCATGTATTAGGGACAGGAAATTACGTGGGATGATATTCCAGGCCTCATCCTGCTCAGTGATGAGCCTGGAGGTGACCTTGGAATATTAAATCCAGATTTATACAGTGTGAACAATGGTGATGAAGGGATAACTGTGCCCATGCTTGTGACCCAAAAAACAGTTGAGCCTCTGGCAAACATCAGTCCACACAGCAGTGATCAGTACTGAATCTTCTCTTCCCTGCTGGAAAACCTCTAGGAGAGGGGCAGAGCTGATGCAGGAAAAACACCTCTCCCAGGGACTCTTGACAGCCTTTTGCACTACCATATGTAGACCTAAACAATATTATTTAACAATTTTTAAGTCTTAACATTCACACACAATGGCAGCAGCAGTCAACAAAAAATAACTCATTTATAAAAGGAAGTTCAATTGCATCATCCGTCTTCAGTAAAAATTCAATATTTCCCAATACAAGTTGTTTTGATTTAATGAATGGGGAAATCATCCCTTTCCTACTTCCTAGCATGCTTATTTCTTCAAATGAATCCTGAATCAGGAAAGCAGACAGAGAAATGTTAACAGAAATGCTGGGAACTGCTGCTAACATAGCCTGGAAAAGTATCCTCATGGGAAGAGGAAGGAAATGTGAGCAACCCCCTCTTCTTCCACAAGGTGTGCGGTGCTCTGCTTGCAATCTGCATCTGGATTTCAGCTCTAAACTGGAAATTTAGATCATACTGCTTTTTATCACAAAGGGGAGACTCAGCAGAGTTTCCAGTGTGGAAAAAGGCTAGAGGTGTGTAAGGGCTCTGTAGCTGGCAGAGGAGCTGGGAGGAAGCATGGAGTGATGCTGTGGTGAATAGGATGTGGCCAGCTCTTGGAGACACCTCTCACTTCTCATCTTCCAGAGTTTTTGATCAAACTAGTGTAGCTCTGCCTAAGGAGATAAGACCTCTCCTTGGTCATCTGGGTGTGTTTAATTTTTCTGGAAATCTCCCTTTTCCCTCCTGAATTCTTTAATTTCATTTTAATGTAGTCTCTCTGTGCTGTTTACTAACCACATACAGGCAGCTATTCCCTCTGCTTGCTCAGGACATTAATAAAATGCCTGCCCACCCATGCAGCCAAACACAAAGAGGGCTGCTAATGGCATCTCTCTTTTGAAGTGAATTCCCAAAGCTTTCATTTGGTTCATGTTCCTCCCTGATAAAGCTCTCCTGTCTCTGTCTCAATATGGGGCACTGTTATCTAGTCTCACTTGGGGGTGGCAGGAGCTCTGAGGCTGAACTGGGGAGTGCTCTACCTCCTGTCTGGTGAGAGGAAAAGCCAGCGACCACAGCACAGCCGAACCAGTTGTCTCAAAGGGGACATATGACCACCATTATTCTTGAGGCAATAAGGAATGTGCATAGTAGATCAAAAAAAAGCAGGGGAACAGCCAACCTACAGCTGTAGGGAACAATTTGATTATCCTAGGATGAACCTGCAAGATAAATTTGGGGGACAGGGATCCTGGGTATTGCAGTGCAGCTTTGGGACATGGCAGCATTATAGTAAATACAAAACTAATGTGTTCATTTCTGAGATAATGTGTTTATACAGACAGATAGATATACTTTAGGAGAGAGGCACAACTCATAGAATCATATCCATACATTTTCACCTCGGATTCTGATGTGGTAGTCAGTTCTGCAACTATAAGGCATTTATGTTTCTCAATACTGCATCTAAGCCTGTAACATACTTGTTAAAACATACAGAAAAGCAGCTGCTTTGTGCCACTGGGGCAACCTGCTACAAAGGACACACACATTGGGCTGTCTCTAACCTGGAGAACTTTATCTTGTACTTCTTGTTTCTTTCTATAAAGATTGTGAAATCCTTCTGGCTTTTCTTTGGCAAGTGTAGAAATTGAAGAATGTCATCAAGGCACATAGTTGGGACCCACTTTTTTGTAAGACAGTGCTTTACAACACAAGATGTTTGGTAGTGTGTCCCTTTGGGAATCCCCTGTAAGAGAAGCAAAGATGGGGAACAAACCCCTGCTGGTTGCATTTTCTTGGTACTCTACCACGGTCTCATTTGACTTCACGGTTTAATCCAAATAGACAGCAATCTTTAAAGGATTCTAATCCATTTTAACAGGAATTTGAACATCCACACTGGGAAAATTTCAGTTTTCCATCATAAACACAAACTATGTCATTGCTAGATGAACCATGAAAAGCCCATTTCAGGAATAAGGTGAACATTTCAGGGATGTTGGAGGTCTTTTCCAACCTTACCAGTTCTATGATCCAAAACATGCTTAATTGCCACTGAGAAGTTATGTCTCCTTTTAAGAAGTCTTGATCTTAAAAACTGTTAATATAGTGCAAATATTTATGTAGATGCTAGAGCTTACAAACAGGAGTTAACAGCCCTGTCCTTTCCATTCCAAAGATGCCCTTGCTGTACTGTAAGGAACTGAGAACTGGTGTGAGCATCAGGAGTTCCCCAAAGCCTGTATCCATTCCCACCTCCTCACAGGGGCACTGCTTCTGCACCTCAGAAAGCCTCCTGGAACACAGGGCATGTGAGCTTTAATGGGATGGGAATGGGTTCTTTCCTACCACCCTACCGTGGTTTCATTCTTCCCCTGCTGAGTCTGGGTGACATGTTTCCATTGAGTTCACTGATTCAGCAAGATCTAGCCCTTGGTCTTAAATAACTAAAGACTGCAAACTGAATATTGTAGCCATGGCAACAGCCAGCTCAACTTTAAACCCTCTGATATATAAAAAGGCAATTTTCTTTATTTTTTCTCCCTGCATTTTTATATTTCCAGAACTTACAATGGTAATAATGGCCTCAGGCCCTAACCTCCACCAGCCAGCCATTAACTTCATGGAAATGCCTTCTCCATCAGCCCCTATTGTCAACAGCCAGCACCATTCCACAGAAACCGTAGGGTCTCACCATGTTAACACGACTGGACGTCTCAGCTGTGCCACAGCCCTTTGCAATCCTGCTGCAGACTTATTTCCTGATCATGACAAGTGAGCCAGGACTCCATTTAGAGAGGCTGCAGGACTCTGCGGTGCTCCTCACTTCCTCTTGGAAAATGGGGAACAAAACGTCTCTCATCAGACTGATTGCCATTGTGTCCTGCACACATAAGTTCGTGGGTAGATGCACATGTCTCTGCCCTGCCCCTCTGCCTTCCAGGCTCATCCATCTTTCTGTGAGTGAAGCAGGAATACTTTCATGTCTCAGTTTTATTTGATGTCCTGTTTGTGCCTCAAAAGCTTTGTCAATGCCATTGTGAAACCACTGGAAATAGTGGGAACAGATCCTTGCTAATGCTGCTAAAGCACAGATAACAAAGGGACCTTTTGCATTTTTGGATCTTTGTTGTTTTACTCTTTCTCAAATTCTTTGTGGAAACTTTCCTTCAAGAGCTAGGGCTGGATTAACACAAATTAACCGTTTAGCATGTGTAAGACACTGCTTGCCTATTCATAACAGGAACAGAAAACCTCAATCCTCTGTGTAATTTTGTCCTTCGATTTTGTATGTGGCCAGTGGTTTAACTTTTGTGCCTCAGTTTCTCCTTCTGTTAAAAGGGAAAATGATACACTTCTATCTCTTCTAATGTTCATGAAATTAATTTCCCTGTAATGCGTGTATAGTATGCAGAGATGGCAGGATGAATGGCAATGGTAGCAGCTATTATTATATATCACTTTCAGCAGATAGCAATTCTACAGTAGGTTAAATTCTGGCCCAAAAAGTACTTGACTGTGTCTCTTTAAGGTCACAAGCTATTATGAGTTGAAGACTAAAACGCTTTGTATATGATCATGAATAAATGAATTGAGTATCTTTGCCCAGCAATGTGGGATATGGAAACGATGCTGAATATCATCAGCCTGAACTATCAACATCCATCAGCTTTCCCCTTGCTCATCTCTCAGCTGTCGCAATATGAAACCCACTTTCCCCCGAGATTTCAAACGACTGGGGCTAAACAGCAAAAAAACATTCGGTGACTAAATTTGCTAGAGAAGGTCTCAGTCACGAATGACTAAAAACAAAATTATAGAGCAATCTCAGCTGACTGAGAGCAGAATGAAATGTGATTCATTTTCATCCACCCGGCAGAGACTACAGGGAAAAAAAAAGACTGGATTAACCCCTTCTCTGCTAGCAATGCCCATGTTCCCCAGGCTGATGCACATGTAGTTTGCATTCCTCAAATATTAGGTCTTCTGCTTGTTTTGTAGGGCAACTCGTAGCTTTTATTACTCAGGTGGACCAGACCACTAGGAGGACTGTGCTAAAAAGATTAGTGAGCTATACTTTGATATCATACAGTTTATAGGAACGTAACCATAGACCCCACTGCCCTCTACCAAGCAAGACATGACTGCCTCCCCCCCAAAAAATCTTACAGTCTGAAGATGAAAGACAAAATCTGGACAATGCAATGTGGTGGTGGGATAAAACATTTGTCAGCAAGGCAGTCAAAGGTGTCAGCGCTGCATCACCTTGCAGGAGATACAGAATTGTAAGGTGGGGAACAGATGTGGGTAAGGACATGGCTTTCCAAATGCCTGAAGGAGGGATTCCTCACATGCGAAGAGCAGCAGCGGAGAAAACATGGAGATGGTAGTCTGGAAGTTTGACTAGGAGGCAATGGAGCCTGGTCTCATGGCATATGGGTGGATGCTCTGGGCAGAAGCTACTGTTGCAGGCTGTATTTCTCATCCAGTCTGCACTCATAAGCTTGGGGATCACCACCAGACTCAGCTGGAGACCTCAGGGAGGAAATGGTGCCGAGTCTCCTGTGCTATGTGGGACCCTGGGGTAAAGCTCCTCAGGCAATTTCTGACCCTTATGGGAAGGGGGCAGGTGAGACACTACTGGAGTTGAGTTACTCCCATGACAAACACCAGCACCTGAAGGCTATGTTAAGGTTGGTCCTATGCACCAGGTGGTTCTGCATTCTGGCTGATCACCTGCTCAAATAAATAAATTAAAAGCATGTCTGCTGCCCCTAGCCCAGAAAAACCGTTTAAAGAAAGACATCAAAGTAAGGAAAATTGCATTTTTATCAATCAACATCACAGATGAGCTTTCTTTCAGCATTTTCTCTATGCTTTTCCTAAAAGCAGAGTAGATAAAGCAACAAGTCAAGCAAAGTTTCTGAAAGGTCATATAGTGATCTCTCTGGCAACAGAAGGCAAGGACCTGTCCATAAGTCAGCCTCCCTGAGGAACCATTGTTCCTGAGGTCAGAGACTGACCTAGGATATCACAATTTGGGCAAGGGTTGTTCCTTGGGTGTTGGATACCCTCCACATCAGTACTGCACTGTAAATCTCTGGATAACCACAGCAGCAGAGTCATGATGCAGCAAGTGAAGCTAATGGATGATGAATGTGATACTCAGAGCGAAGTGGTAGCACAGGTGAAGTGCTGGAGCAGGAGCAATTTACTCAGAGCTGTACAAATGCTGGATAGAAGGCAGACTTTCCCTGCCATCTTTTGAGAACACCAGATAGAAAGCTCCCCTAACAACTACCAGATTAAATCAAGAGGTCAAGCCATGGGCAGGTTGACAAAGCAGGATCTTTGCGATTCAACAGCTTGTAGATGGCACAGGAATGGTCCAAGACAGGCTTGGCTGATGCCAAATGCTTTCTGCTTTGTGTGCACTGTGTTAAAACTTATATGCTTGATTTGGTTTCCTTCCATAAATGGAAAAAATTCTCATGAACCTTAAAAAATGTGTTTTAAAATCATCCAGCTTTATAGCTTATTTAATAAATTTATAGTTGGTCAGTTTTGTTATATGACTGTGCTTTTCAAACAACATCAGCAAAACCCTCAAGTTGAGTGAGCAACAGGAGGAAAAAAAAAAGATGAAAATACCAAAATTGTAGGGGTTTGGGTTTGCTGGGGTGTTACAGAGAAAAGAAAGCTCTGTTGATACAGGAAGGTTAGGGTCTGCCTTAGCCAAACACAGCCAGTGGAATTACCATTGCTGCACTGCTTCCCCTCTGTAAAACTGGCTTTCACAGAGCTGGCTCAGGTTTTGTGGCTTGGCATGGTGGAGCTGCATAAAGAAATATCCAAAGGTTCCCACACTGCATTTCCAGCTTGAAATTTGTTCTCTTACCTCTCTTTTAAGCCAGCTTCTCGTGTTGATTAGATCTAATGAAAAAGATTTTCTTTCTTTTATGGTTAGCAAAACACCAACATGCCTGTAACTAAATAATAGTAATTGACCAAATCCTTACATGGATAAAATACCTCCTGAACACCACAATGGTTATCTTGTTCTCTGATATACCCAAACAAATCCATTATCTTCAATGGAGCAGCACTTGTATGATGGAGGGGAAAAAAGAAATTTGGCCTAACAAGGCTCTTTCAAGAGAAGTGACTGAGTAAAAGGTCTGTGAATTTTGCTGATTACCAGTTATTTTAGGAACCATATGCACAGGCGCTTTCTGACTCATGGTGCTGTCAATGAAGGGCAGCTGTGCAACACCAGATTTGAGCCCAGGAGTCTGGGTCTGACTTTGATTCACAGCATGATCTTCTTCAAACCACTTCTCTCCGGGGTCAAGATACTCTGTGAAATAGGGTTGGTAGTATTGCCTCTCATCATCCAGTACTTACAGATCCCTGGAAAAGATTGCTATGCTAGTGCAAACCCAGGAGTCCAAACTGCCTGGCTATCCTCAGAGAGTCTGAAGGGGCAGGATAAGGCAGGCTGCACTGGGCTAGACTTGAAGGTGGGAGGTCCAACATGTAGTAAGAGACACAGTGATAAAAGAAGATGTACAAAAGCTTCCCAATGTTTGGCTTAAAATGGGAACGTATTTTCAATTTCTAAGTATATATAGCATTTGCTTTGCTTCTAATTTGCTTTGCTTGCTTAAAGTAAAGCCAAAGAATGCGATTAGGATTTCATGCAGATGAAGTCCCGCTATGTTTTGTAAAATGAAATCTTCTTCCTTCACCTGGAACCACACGCCACAACCTGTTCACTGCACAAGGAGAAGTTGTAATAGAAATTTGTATCAAAATAATACCCAGTATCACAATCAGCATCAGTTCCCCTCGCTAATCTGTGCTGGATGGATACACACTGATTAGAATTACTTGACTAAGAACTTGTCATCCAGAGAAAGTGGAAACAAGCAGAGAAGTGCTGTGACCTAGGACAACACAATATGCCCCTGGCAGACGGGGGCGGGGCCAGAGTATCTGAAGTCCTCACTAAGTCCTAATTTCTGCCTTCCCAGAAGAAATATATCGCTATTTTCCCCGTCAGACAGTTTGCACAAAATAGTATTTTAGCATAAGATTATGAGAATAAAGCTGTTGATGAGACTGCACTGAATTTGTTGAGCAGTATTTGCAGGAAACCAGGGGAGAGTTTTCAAAGTGTCAAAACAGTTCATTTTTGTACAAAATGTTTCCTTATTGCTTTAAAATATCCTTTGCTAAAGAAATTGATCTGAAGTAAAAACCTGAAAAAAATAACAAGGCAGGAGAAATGGACAAATAAGCTGAGAACTAAAAAAAAAAAATATTGTTTGGCTCCCACAAATACAGAATTTCAATTCTAGTGGTTTTTGGTTGAGCCACACAATCTATAAACTCATCATCTTCCCAACCCTGCTCCTGACATTTTAAGCCATGTGCCCTCCACTGGAGAGATGGTGTTGTCAGCTCCACATCATTACATACCCTGTAACTCCAGGGGCAAAACTGTGGTTGGAACATTCTGCAAGGGTGTTCTCGTGAGCACAGTTCTGCCACCAGTCTTTTCATGAACCTCCTGTGCTCTGAGGAATTAATATTTTCCAGTATTAATTAAATAGTTATTTTTTCACCCATTGAATAAACACATGGGAAGATGGAGGGCACCTCCTTCTGATGTCCAAGAACATTTGTGCAGCCAGGTAAAGTCTTCTCATGTAATTCCTCCTGCTTTCTTATGGGCTGTGTCAAATTTGCTGATAACTGACACCAAAACCACATTTCTGCTGAAAAGCCACTTGCAAAATGAATGGAAACTTGCAATCCAAATGCAAAAAAGATAATCAAAGACATAAAAGACATAATCTGTCTTTGTATTCAGTCTGCGCTTCCAGGGGGCCACAGTCACTTTAATTACCACACAAGACTGCTGTGCAAGTGAGAGTAAAGGCATGCAGTTCCCCTGGAGAAACAGGTATGTGCTCCTGTGACTGAGGGTAAAACACGTAGCTAAGGGAACTTTTCAGGACAAGCTGCAATCCCTTCTTTGTGCTTTTTCCAAAATCAAGGCAGACTGGTTTTGTGCAACGCACAGCTTCATGCCGTGGTTAGAAGTAAACCAGATGAAGATGTGATGGTGTGGACTGCACACAGCCATTGCACAAGTCCTAAATATAAATTTGGGCAGCTGCCCTACTTTGAACCCTGCACTGCTGGCACTCAAGCAAGCTCACCTATGTTTGCATATGCTGCAATTGCACCTGACAGCCACATTGCAAACATGGCTCCAAGTGCCACCTTGGTGGCACCACTTGTGCAGACACCTCTGCCACGTTGCATTGCTCCCATCCCTCTGTCTCCAAAACAGCCATGTCTGGTGGTCATTGCACCTGGCATTCAGTCGGTCCTGTGCTTCCTGAGCCACAGCTCCCCACAGCCCAGCCTGCAGGCTCTGGCCCACTGAGGTTTGGACTGATCACACACAGGCTCAGAGTAGGGAAAACCCACGGTACTTGGAGTGCAGTGGGACCGTGCCCATGCTGTGTGAGCAGTTACACAAGGGCTGTTGCCAAGTGACGACCTGGCAATGAGGAGAGAACATGGGCATTACTGGTGACAGAGGAGGAGCTTGCTGGTCTGCACTGGTACCAGCCTTCTCTCATTCCACATTGCACAGAAATATGTATTTAATTAAGAGTCATATGCTGTGCACAACTCTCCTGAGAGATGGGTTGGAGCTCCCACGGAGCCACTGGGCATTTAAGGAGCAAAGGGCCTCCGAAAAAGGATAGGGCTTGTTTGTTTTTCCTTGTTACCTGGAGCATTTCCATCTCAGACTGCCTAATTTAAAGTGCTTCCAAGCCTGTGCTCTCTGAAGGCCTGGCCCCATTCAGCTCACGGAGATGGAAAACAATTTAGGTCTCACAGCTACAGCAGGGTGATGCAGCTGATAAGGGAACTTCAAGGTTAAATAAACTGTTCTGTGGGCGGGGGATTCAGGAAGGATCTCCACAGAGCCAAGGAACAAGGTGGGGAAGCGAAGGCAGTGCAAAATAGGCAGGATGGAAACACTTCCCTGAACTCAGAGAGACTTGTCTGAGGCAACAGCAAACAGAGGGCTTGGAGACATGATCCACAAATAACTCACTATTTTTTGTCGTTGCTGTTGGGCCCTGTATAAGGGAAAACAGAATATGATTTTTGGTTGGGCAGTACTATAATAAGTGAAAAGCAAATTAATTTTTTTTTTAACACTTTCATAGCATCTTCCTGTCAAAAACTTGCTGTGCTTTAGTTCTATCACCTTAATCATGCCAAAAAGAGAATCAGGAAAATTTCTGTATGAGGGGATGTCTTCTCTGTAATGTATTTGCACAAGCTTTCTCACACAAAATGACATTCACCCTGCAGGGAGGCAAACAAACCCTTTCAATCAAACAGCCCAAATGCAATGGCATTACACATTTCGCCTATTTGCATGGCACGTCTATTAGAACTTTTTATCACCCAGTACTCTGTCATCACACCGTTGTCCAAAGGAAGAGAGCTTGTCATCTTCACATCACACATGAGGAAATTCCTGAGGGAATAAGCACATTGCCCATGGTGTACTACAAAAACTCTTGGAATGGACCTTAGGGGTTGCTGCCCAATTCTCCCCTCTAGGTGTTAGACATATTTCCATGGTAAACAGTGCACTTATCTCTGTTTACCAGGCCCAGATCCTAGAGGAAAGCAAATCCCAGTTTTAACTGTGTTATCAGTCATGTACCTTCAGTTGGAGAGCAAAGAGGAAAGGGGCACTGTGTAGCTGGGGCTTTGACACTGCTGTTGTAAGCCATCAGTAGGGATTGGGCGAGTCTGTATTTTCATATAGCTGTAATCATGCCACTGCTATTTCGCATTTGGTAATTGCTTGCTGCTAGCAAAAAGTAGAACTCATGAGGCACATCCATCCTGCAGGAAGCTGAGATGGGGTTTTGCAATTCGAGCCTCTCTCTCTAGCAGAAATATTGTCAGTGACGAGGAGTCTGGGCCCGATGGTAGGTCACCATTCAGGTGATTCCTGGGTCCCTTGAGACAGCTTCCTCTTTCTTTTAATTTTCTCAGTGGTTATTTTTTTCTTGCAGATGCAAGAAAAGGAAGTCCTTGAGAGAGTCCATTTGCTAGGTTACTCTGGCACTACACTTCCTAATGAAATTGTCAGTACATTACATAAAGTGATAAACAATAACTTCTGCAATAAATGAGTCAGGATGGTCACTGGCACTATCCTCACAAAACGATTGGACAAATGGGAGATTGCAGCCTACCCACAGGATATCTTGGAAATTGCCATAATTTTGTATAAATAGAAAGAAATGTAGAGGCAACTGTCAGCTAAGGTCCTGCTGAGTCAGTGCCACCTTGTGTTTTTACCAGGAAGCACAGAAGCACGAGGAAGAGTGTCAGTGAGGGACAGACAGGGATTCTGAGTAGGAGCTCTGCCTACTGTAGGCTATGATATTATGGATTCGCTCAGAGCAGCCACTGAACAAACACAGGAAGCCTTTCTCCTGCAGGAATGCTGTGGCTCTCAGCCATCCAAGCCTTCCTGGAGAAGAGCTGGCATCACTGGGGCAGAATGAGGTACAGAAGGGTATAAGTTTTTTGCCCTTCATCACAGGGCAGCCAATGAAGAGCTTTGGAGCAGGGCCTTGGTTTTATAATGGTGACCTACAAAGTCTAACCTCTATTCCAGACTCCTCTGAGACAGAGCTATGTGGGCAGCATTAGTAAATGTCATTACACAAACTTGCAGGATGCTACACAGAGGAGGGTAAGCTTATCCATATTCCTTCTTTCTTCCTTTTTTCTTAGTAGTTGCTGTTGCAGAGGAGCAGCCCAGGAAGGCCATAGAGCTGTCACTCCTCAGAAGCCCTGGTGTGGGTGACTGAATCCCGTGTTTGTCTACTGTGCTTCCACCGAGGTGGGAAGGCATAACTCAAATGAGCAGACACCTCTGCTCCTGTCTTCCCTGAGGAGAGGATGGCTCGTGCAGTCTGACACCACTGCAGCCCGAGGGGTGCCCAGTGGTGCTGGGGGACACCTGTGCAACTCACATCCCATGGGGCAAACTCTGCACAAGGTAGCACTGACGACAGGCTCTAGGCTCTGGAAGCCTCCCTTTGCTCCTGAGGTCTTCCTGAATCACAGGCAAAGGGAGATAAGCTGGTTGTCAGCTTCCATTTCAGCTCTCCTTAATTCTTTTAAAAATCAAGAGTGGTGTCCATTTCAGCACTGAAATTGTTCCCTAGGTAAACTTTGTTTTTGTGGCATGAAGTATCTGATGACTTTGCCTGCAGCGGTTCAGTGCAGGCACAGTGTCCCCTGCACGCACACCACGGTCCTGGCCTGCACCACCCCGTGGCTGGGCTTGCCTTCATCTCCCTGTGCCTATGCCAAGGCCCTGCACTCTATGCCCTAATCCAGAACTGCTCCTGCAGACCCATGCCCAGCTTTACCCGTGCTTCTCCCTCAAAACCTGAATGCAGGCTTGCCTGTTAATGAGTAAAAAGCCTGCATAATAATTACTTCAGGTTCTAAGACCACTTTCATTATCTAATATTTTAATTTTACAAATAAGTAGATATAGAGAAAGCTGTAGAGATACAGATGCATAAATATTCATTCTTGTTCCATCAGAAACACAGTGCTATAGCATTTTTTCTAGCCCAACCATAGCAGAGAGTATTAACAGAAAAATTCACTTTTCCATTTAGTACACATAAGTACACAGAACCAAATCTCTCCTCGGAGTAAATTTGCTGAAGTCAAACAGGGCTTACATCAGAGATGAATTTGGCAGTCTGTTTTTACTGAGCTCTACAGCAGAAATTCAAACATATGCTCAGGCATATTTCCACTGAACATGCTGAAAGCATGAGGCCACAATCAGGAGAGGAGTAAAGTCAAAACTCTGCCACCATTTCACAATGATTTGGATCAGCCCATTTGTCTGATGTGCCCTTACCATGGCCTCTCTTCAAAAGAATGGAGAACAGGGGTGGATGGGGACACATTTTCCTCACTGTGAGGAAATGCATCTGTTTGAACAAGAAATTTGAGAAGTAAAGGATAAAACATAGTCTGCATGCGAAAGACACCCCAGATCACTGTTTTCCACAAGCAGAGGCCGTGTTTCCACAAAGCCCAGATTACCAAAACTGACCACATCCTCAAGACTCACACAGGTCTAAGTCATCAGTGGGATGAACTCCTTTACTACAGGAAGTTGCTAATACAAGTTGTCTTAAGCCAAACTCCCAGAGAGAAACCTTGTGTCTATTGAAGACAGTGGAAGCTTTGGTATTGGTTCCAGTTACCCCAGAATTTCATGTCTCCTACCTGGTTTCTGTTCTTCACTGTTATTTGCTGTCAATGCACACAGGGTAGGAAGCTTTTCACTGGATAATAAATTGCTGCAGATAAGTTGAACCCCCACGAGCAGATGTTTGTAACTGCAAAAGGAGCATGAGGACATCAATAAAACCCTGTTTTGATGATCCTGTTCTTCTAATATTAATCTGAACTCAGCCAATTTGAAACCAATGAAATGGATCTAAACACTCTGGATTTTCTTATGTACCTTCTTTTATAGAGTGTTTTCTTATTAAAGATGCTAAAAGTGAACCTTTCTGCTATGTATCAGTGATTTCACATATAACTTTCTGTCCATGGGAAGAGAGAAGCTTGTTATAATCACAAAAAATTTCTGAGTTTGATTGCTCTTGATAATTTCATTTAGTCAGCACCAGTTCATTAATTTACCAAATACATATACTTTAAAATTGCATTTCATCAAGCTTTATATTTTGTCAAGCTGAAAAACAAATTCCTAGGAGAATCAATGTGCCTCATTTAATCCAGGCTCTATGTGTCCATGTAACCTCAGCTCAACTTTATCAAATGGCCGAATGGTTTGTGTGCAATACGCCAGCAATCCCCATCCAGCTCTTCCTAGAAAAGTGTCTGTATTGGAGAAAGTGACCATCAAAACTAGAGAGCAGAGAGTAGAGAGACCAGACCTTTAAAACAGTTCACCCTTACAGCAGATACCTCTAGTTCAGGAGCAAGTCACGTTGGAAGGAGAGACGGAGATCGGGAAGTGTCTCCTGATCCTGTCCATGATGCACAAGTTCTGTCACTTAATAAAGAACCTCATTCCCCAGAACCCTTCAAGCCAGGACCTTTCACCCAAAGTGAATCAATTTTTAAAGTTGAAAGCCCAACTTTGAGATGGGAAGGAGAGTTTAAAACACTATTTCATTCTTTCAAGCTGTGCTACAAATGGCCAGCACCTAGGGGGGAAGCATTAACTCCAAGGACCAGTGAAAAGATATATAAATCACATAGGAAAACATCTTGGCCTAGCGGCTACTAACTCAATGGAGATAAATCTAGGAAAAATCTTCCTGGAGTTTTGCAGATTTTATTTTAAAAGAGAAGAAATAGGGGAAAGAAGTTTATTTACTGTTTTTTCTGCAAATTCGACAACAAGTATCAATCAGTATTATAACACCTCTAAAATACATCTTTTCTTAAATCAATAAACCATGAAATAAAATATCATATCCTTTATGTTAAGCTGTAAAGCTGTTACAGAATTTTGACATTTCAATAGCAACCTTGTATTGTCTGGGTTTGCATTCACACCTCCTAAGGGTATGAGCTCAGCAAAGTTAGAGAAGATAGAGTATGAGATAAACTGCAGAGAAGAGGGCACCTAGGCCCACTTTGGGGGGAAAAGACAGAGGCTGCTATCTTAAATTCCCTTTCAGAGCCCACAGTGTAATCCAGGATTCAAGAGTCTCACTATCTCTTGTTGTTAGCAAGCACTGTAAAACCCAGATGCAAAATGTTCGCCTCATTCCCCTCTGTGTGCTGACCTACAAGGAAGATAACTACATACTTCTTCTATCAGTTCCTCCCACAGCCCGGGTAGCAGAGGTCTATACAGCATGTATAAATGTTCCCACGTTGCTGATGAATCACCTAGGAATGAATCTGAACTCACACGATGGAATTTCTGAAGTTTTCATTCGCTTGTTTTTTCAAACACATGCGCGGACGTACATAAGAAAAGCAAGGCACTGAAAAACATACTGATACTGGTAAGTCATGTATTTGGAATATAGGAAATAGCAGGTGCAAACTGAACATGAAAACCTAGTAAATCCAGTTCTTATGAACATCTTTCTGATTCTCTGGTCCTTTCTTATCCTATCACGGATTATTTGCTGATTGAAGACTGACTTGCATATTACAGCAGAACAGGAGGCTATACTGAAAGTGGATGTTGTCTTTAGGGTCTCTACATATTTATTGCCAAAATGGAAAAGTGTACAGTAAATGAGGCAAGGAACTGAGAAGAAAGAAGAGGTGGGTTTCAAGATTAATGTAGCTGAATGTCTAGAGGGATGAATTTTCTCCTGCCCACAAGTATAAATGTCATTTGTACAAATGCCTTGGTTTAAGCAAGACACTTGAGCCAAGTACCATGAAAGGTCACTCACTGAAGATGCCCTGTTTCCTTGATTCCTGACTTGAGGTCTGGGCTGTGATTTACAGGACATCCTGAACATAGCTATCTACAATGAAGAAAGATGGGAGCTGCTCAAATATGTGAAGTGCTTCAAAACTCCCTCCTGCAATGTGTCTGCCTAAGTTTCCCAAGCAGGAACCCAATACAATAGAATGCCCTCATCAACCAGAACTCTTGCACTGAGTTGGTTAAGGTCTGTACAGCTGTTAGCCTCTATAGTGCCTCCAAAAATGTCTGGTAGACTGTTTCCTCCAGAGTAGGGTTTGAATTGTATCCAGCAAATAGAGCCTGGAGCCATATACCAAACAATAAGAAGGAAATAAAATATTGACTAGCTGTTTACTCATAAAGCTCCATCTATTCTGTGCACTGTCCTGAGACAGAACTGCTGGGTAAACAGTAGTGTAAGGAGATGCAGTTAAAGATTTATTGTATACCCCTGAGAAGACCCAGGCTTGTGTTGGCTAACTTTGTATTTGACGTTCTTTAAGATTTGAAGCTTGTTTTTCAGTTTTAAAGATGTTCATAGAAGAGAATGTACCTATGTGCAGGAGTGTTTCTGTGTTTGCCCCAGCAGGATTATATTCAGAATTGGGTTCCTAATTCCTTTAGATTTCAATGGTATTGAAATCTATTAACAGTAGTAAACTGTTAAAAAAAGGATGAGGCAAACTGATAACTCACTTTAAAACCACAGGTGGCTCCTGCAGTCAGGGAAAAATACCCTTTCTCCTTCTGAATTCTTAGCTAGATCTGCTGACAAGGCAGATAAATGCCTCTGAGGGTTATCTGGGCCTCTATGCCTCTGCCTCTCTCCTCACCTCTCCTTGACTGAGATATGTGTGTTTTTCATGGGAATGCTGCCTGTGCCAGAGTCAGAAATCCAAGAGCATGGTTTCAGGTAACCGACTGTGTAATCTGAAGGACAAGAGGTCAGGGTCTCAGAAGGGAATAGTGAACAACCCGGAGCATCTCTGGGGAAGGCAATGGCAAGACCTGAGCTCCATTTTTGTGCTTCTGACTTTAATGAGTTTTGCCAGCCTTTGTGCTTCCACTCTGCTGCCCCTTGGACATAGACAAAGTAGTACAGTTAAAGGAATTTACCTGCGGCCTCTATCAGAGAAGCAGGCAGACAAAAACTACAACCTCGAAACAGAGAGAGGAAAAAACAATTGGTTGTCAGCTTCTAATCAATAAATTCTCCTTGGACTGTTTCTAGTTCACCTGAGCCTGATCAATATCCATTGGGGAACCTTCCAATGGGACCAACTTTTAATTTATCTCCCAATTTCCTCTCCAGAGCCAAGGCATCAGATCCAATTACAGTGCCTGTTTACCGGGTTTGCTTTTCCTCCTCGCCTGAACACAAGGAGGATATTATAGTTCTTGATGGGGAAACAAAGATGTTACAGAGCAAAGGAAGTGCTCAGTGCAAGAGCCCTGGATGCCACATGCAAATAGACATTTCTGGCCTTCCTAAGGAAAGGTGGGGGTGCCAGAGGAGAGCCAGAGAAAATAAATTAGTCACTGGAGAGATGACATCAAGCATGAGGAGACAAATGTGATCAGACACCAAGAAGGTAATATGGAAGGACCCAGAGTGAAGTAGGACAGGGAATCTAGTTCTTGGGACTGGTAGGCTCAGAGACAAGAATATAAATAAGAATGAATCATGTTAAACATTATTATTATAATGAATCTACCAGTTGGTCCTCAATAGTTTTGTCTTGAGCTGTTAAAAGTGACTAAGCCACTGAAATTCTAGGGTATTTGAGTACTTAATCCACTTAGTTTCCTTCGAAAATCCTTGCTACAAGTTTTTACTCCCCCATGTCCCCTTATAATGTATAATAAGGACACTTTCCCTGTGAATACCACAGGGAGGAGCAAACCCATGGAAATGGAATGAAGACATGAATAGCTGCCTGGGTTCCATGTTCCTGGCAGTGATTATTAGTGACATAGTATGACGCACTTACTGGTGCTTTAGAAATGCTAAAGAAATGCTAGACTACTGGTTATGGGATAAATCTGGAATGCACTGTTTTATAGCAGAGGTAACTTTGTTGGGATTTTTATTTTGTACAGCTCAACTGAAACCCTTACCAGAAGGCTGAAACTGCCCAGACATCAGATTTAGGAAATGCTTCACCTTGCCCTACTTACTTGGGGATTCCCCAACCAGGAATTCAGAACAGATGGGTTGTAGGCCTGATGGCAAAAGGATGGGAAAACAAAGCAAAGCGTTCATGGTGCTGCAGAAGGCCTNCATGCTCTTGTACTTTTGCTCTCATGGTCTTGCACCTGCTTTGAGAGTCTGGGACCTCAGCCTTCCTGGCTGGTCCCCGAAAAGACAGTTTTCCCTTTCCC
>WEIT01019297.1:177527-243666 GCA_013389985.1 Dryoscopus gambensis | reverse complement strand
ATGCACTGTTTTATAGCAGAGGTAACTTTGTTGGGATTTTTATTTTGTACAGCTCAACTGAAACCCTTACCAGAAGGCTGAAACTGCCCAGACATCAGATTTAGGAAATGCTTCACCTTGCCCTACTTACTTGGGGATTCCCCAACCAGGAATTCAGAACAGATGGGTTGTAGGCCTGATGGCAAAAGGATGGGAAAACAAAGCAAAGCGTTCATGGTGCTGCAGAAGGCCTCAGGTACATTAGTGCTCTAGCTTTAGTAATGCCAAGGGCTTCCTATTTGCAGTGCTATAACCCTTCACATCAGCTGTTGAGTCAGTGCTTTTCCAAAGTGTCACTGGCAGTATTTTCCCTCTGTTGTTCCCATGCTGCCATTCTCATTCTTTTTTCCTTTGTTGTCCTCATGCTCTTGTACTTTTGCTCTCATGGTCTTGCACCTGCTTTGAGAGTCTGGGACCTCAGCCTTCCTGGCTGGTCCCCGAAAAGACAGTTTTCCCTTTCCCTTTTTCTCTCTCTGTTTTTCACTCACTCCTGAAGTAGATTTGTTAGAGCTGATGTGTGCCATTAGGCACAGACCCTGCTAAAAACGCACTGTGCATGTAAGCATCACACTTTGTGCAACAACAGCTGTGACTGAGGTGCCACTATGACCAAGGGTGGGGGCTCCTGTGTCAACAAAACCACCAGAAAAGCAAAGAGCAGCTACCAGGACCAGCAAAACCACTCGTTAGGTGGGGAGAATGAGAGTGCAAACACAAGCTGTACACACACTCTTTGTTAACTCCTGTACCACCCTACTGGAGATGCCATTACCAGATGCCCACTCAAACCAGACATGGCTTGTTCTGTGCTAGAAACCTGTTAAATAATACCAGTTAGTGATTAATGTGATTTTTGTGTACTAGCTTAAGCCTGCTTATGGAGACCATTGCACCAGCAAGAAAGGAAACACAATGAAACAAAAAAACAAAAATACTTGTGCCCTCTTTCATATGAATTTAATTTGGTAAAGAGTTGCCAGGCCTCTTGGGAAAAGCACTCCTTTGCCTGTGTCTACATAATCATGGATGTGTTAGTGCAATTGCACTTGCATGATGTTTTCTAACAGTTCCTACAGCCCAAGTGCAAGAAAAACCACTTCTGCCCTTCTGGGCCTGGAAGTAAAGAAGCTGAAAGTCTCAGGAGAATATAGAAAATAAGGATGCAGATGGTGAGGATCAGACAGAGCAATAAACAGATTAAACAGCAGGCAGACTGAAGCTTACCTGAAAAATAGCAGTCTAACAGAGCTGGGGATATGAAAGATGAGAGGTTCATTTTCAGGTGGGAGGGGTGTACTTGGTGGTGTGGCTGAGTGGCAGATGCTGCAGAACAGAGCATTCATGTCCCATGAGTGATGGAATCCAGATGAAAACTCAGAAAGGGCAAGAGACGCTGATGGAGATAAAGAGGAGAGATAGAAAGATAAAAAGAAAGAGGATTATGGAAAACAAGACTTTATCCAGATCCTGCTGAATTTGACAGGAGTGATGTTCATGCTTTTATTTGACTGCAGACATGGACTGAAGACATTGGTACATCTGATACTGGAGTCTAAAGAACTGGCTTAGTGTCAGTACAAGCTACTGGCATGAAGAGCCTTGAACTGGAGAGAACAAGAACCTGGAGAAAGCAAGAACTGGAGAGAACAGTACAATGCAATCAAGAATCCCGGCCCATCTTCTTCCCCTTGAACCAATATAGTAGATATTTTAACTCTCTGTGGAAAATCACTTTCAATGTCTGAATGTCAAGCAAAGCAGGAAAGCATTGCCTAAAGGAACCCTGGATAAAAACTCTTACTTTATCCACCTTGGTTTGCAGCATTTTCTATTTTCCTGATCCCACAACTTTTACCACTCCATGTCTATGCGCATGAGTTGATGTCAAAAATAGAAAAAAAAAAAAAAGGAAAGGGGCAGAGGCATGAATATCTGTCTGGAAGTGAAACAGCATGGAAACTTCTCATGGATCTCTGTTTGTTGTCAACTGCAGAAGAAACTATCCTCGTAATTAGCATTACTGTTCAGCTTACTGAAAAGTGCTGCTTTATCTGTGCATAGAAGTGCAGAGCAAGGAAAAGAACCCAAAGAAGAGAGTCCAGAAGCTGGCAGAGAGGATTAGAGGTACCGCTGAAAACTAATATTTGTAACTTGTTAAAAATAACAGCCAAGTTTGCTCAGCACTTCTAAGTCACCTGAATAACTCATTTCAGTAAATATGATTTTAGATTTCTACAGCATCTTTCAAGAATCTGAGAGAATTTCATAAGCACCAATTAAGACTCACATCCTATCATGTGAGACAGGCAAGTACTGTTACTCCTAATTTACAAACTGGATTTGATGATTTTCCCAAGCATTGCCAGGGATGTAGACAAGCATTCTGCCTCATTTTAACGAAAACCCTTCACATTCCACCCAGCTGCTTAAGGAGTGAAGCAGTTTGGCCAAATGTATGCAGCTAAGCAATGATATACAGGATGCAAAACTGAAGCTGCCCTGCTCTCCTACCTACTCCTTTGGTTTCAGAACAGTCTCTCCTTCTAATGTGAGGGCAGAGGAGGGAATAGAATTTTTCCTCCCACAGGGAATTTCAGGCTAATTCTTCATTTCAAACTTAAATGAAAAGTAAAAAGTCTGAGGAAAAATATAAATGTTAAGATCTAGACATTTTATATCAAAACAGAATGATCCAACGTGTCATTCTGTTACGGCATTTTTAATTTTGAATCAACACATTGAAACAAAAAATAAGTCATTTTATGTTGAAATGTCAACCCCAAACAAAATATTTTGTTATGCTTCTCCCAGCTGGAAAGCCCTATTTTTTTAGGGTTTTTTTGTCAGAAATGACATTTTATCATTGCAAATTTCAGTTTAGGTGAAATCATGTTGTCTGATAGGAAAACATTTCTGTGACAAAAATGTTAATCATCTCTGAAGTGACTATGTTTTCTGTCAAGAAAAGGAAGACAAAAAATGCTGACTTTAGAATTCTGGGGAGCTGAAGTGTTCGAACAAAAAAGATCTGGGAGGCCTCTGAACTGGACTGAAATGCTGATTGTGAAGAACAAGTAAATTGTCTTAAAAAGGATGTTCTGAATGAAGCAGAATCAGATATCCAGATAAGTGAAGGAAGAAATTAAGCGTCTTTTTTAAAGCTCTATAGAAGTTACTTTTCTTATGCCTTGGAAACCAAGGTTATATAACTGGATAATGTATGCACTGGGAGGGCTACCAAAATTGTTTCTCGGCTCAGAGAAAGATGGCCATTCATTGCAGTAGACATTTATGACAAAACACGTGCAAAGTAAATCTACTAACTCCTCATGATGCTGAACCAGTAGCTATGCCTCATGTTTTGAAGCACACAGGTTTATACCTCTTATGTGTGGGTTATATACACAACATAGTTCTTACTCAGTGGAACTTGAATTTGTAATAATCCAGGTTTACAGGTAATTTGTTACCTGTAGGATTGCAAACAGCAGTAAGTGGTAGTAGCTCTAATCATTCACTACCCTGAAACATCCCCTCAGGTAACTTTCAGCTGCTGCTGGCTGCTTATTTATTTCTTTGATTCCATAACTTTACCATTCTTCTTTATCACCTGTGGTCTTCTCAACTCTGAATTGTTTGCTGAAAATTTGGACTCTATTGATCACCTGGCCTGCAGTTCACTGAGAAGCACAGAATAACATTGTTTCCACTACACAGCCTAGCGCATCCCTGCTTCTGGAAACCTTCCTATGTTGAAAATTATGAACACATTTAATGTTTACCCCTCCATTTCTGCACCTTAATTGTTTTAAATATACAGGTACATTATGTTACTTGATTTTCCCCTGCTTCACTGTTGCAGACAGGAAAATGAAAATGTGGTTGATGAGTGAAACGTAGCTTTCCTTTGCATGGTGAAGTTGCTTCGTCTCTGTCAAACTGCTCTCCCCTACAAAATTTATAAAACTGCTTTTATTTGTTGCTTTAGTCAATCTTTTTAGTTCTCAGCTAAGTAAGAATGCAATAGTACAGTTACATAAAAAAGTAAGTTCAGATGCTTTCATAGTCATCATCCACTGACTTTGTGTCCTTTTCCTGTGCTCCCTGGATGCAAGACCACGTCCACTGGCCACTGAGTACAGTTCCCACTGTTGCCCACAACCAGAATAAAACTCCCTTTCACACATTTCTTTTTAACAAGTATCACCTTAAATGTAGTTAGGTTATTTGCCCCTGTTCCTTATACAGCTGTTCCCTAACTCTTCTCTCAAAATCTGTGCATTTTCAGCTTAAAAGTATCCGCAGCAAGGTCACCCCATTTCTTCTGGTGTTCCCATACCTTGTCTCTCACAGGTATACAGCATGTATTTAAAACAGGTTTTCTAGCTCCTTTACTATTATTATCATGGAAGCATCTAGAGATTCAAATAATACCAAAGATCCTCTGGGCTAGGAATAATCTCTTTTCTGAAAGGTTTACAGTATAAGTAGGCAAGACAATAAGTGACACTGCAAGAAAGCAGAAGGTCAAGTAAATCATATAACAGATCAATAGCAGTGCCAGAATCCCTGGTTTTCCAGCAGGTCCCCAGCATCCACTGCATTTTCACTGCTTCCAAATGTAAACAAATTCCTATCTGCAGTGTCTGCAGTTGCCCACCACAAACCATACAAAGATGTGTGGCTCTGTGTCAGTCACATCCACTGTGCTGCCCCACAGACAAAACCTGTGCTTTGGCTTCAGCACACAGAAACCACCCAACAGTTCTCAGGGACTACCTGAAAATTCAGGGTTTGAATCAGAATTAGGGCTGGCTCTGCATCCCATTGCCAACACGTGGGATTACCAGTATCACCACTAAGGCTAATGAGGTTCCAGTGCTCTCACTGATATGCAGCCATCTCGCTCACTGAAACATCCTTGCACCTCTTTTATTCATGGAGAGACTTCTACTTGGTGATGAAATGTATTTTTGCTGTCATAAAATGAATCACAAAATTCTTTTTCACTAATAGAAGCCACGTTTACTTAGGTGTCCTGAACATTTCAGCACTTCCCTACTTGCACATTCCTCCACTGCAGACACGTAAATATAAAACCCATCAAGTGGAAATGCATGCAGTCAGGTAGAGACAAGCAACTTTGATTTGTCACACAATAGCCAGATTTTGTGGAGGCTGTGCAATCCTGGCGAGCAGCCTCAGTTGATTTTTGCCCTCAAGGCCTGGGGCAGGGGTGCTTTCTGCCTGACACGCGTCCACCAACTCCTTTCATCTGCACGATAGGAGATTCCTTGCCTATCCCCTTATCACTCACCCAAATCATTTTAGCAAAACTGACAAAGCAGGTATGAGTGAGAACTTGCTCTTTGAACACTGCAAAAATAAAACAAAGTGCTGGACATACACCCACACTGTATCTCAGGCTTAATGTATCCCCTTTGTGGGGTCTGTCTTGCTTGTTAATGCCAAGGAAATGCACGTCTTTTGAACTTGTCCTTCATATCTCCTCTGCTGCTTCCTACTCATTGTTTCCTCTCCTGTCCCTCTTAATTGGGGGGAAAAAGAAAAAAAAGAAAAGTATCTAATTTAAGCACAGGCCTATCCACTGGAAAAATGGTTGGCTCAGTGGAGAGAATACACACCCCCGTGCAGAGGCACAAATTCTGTCTCCTGGTACAGATCACAGCAGAGAACCCTACAGAAGGGGTTTCATTCAGCATCTCTATTTTGTTTGCTTAACTATTTAATATCATTTTTGCTTACTAAAAGCTTGTCTCCAAGACAAAAAATTTTCAAAAGATTAATAAACACATAGTTTATTTTTTTTAAATTTTATCTATCTCTTGAGTGATAACTGGATTCAATTGGTTTTGGTAAGAAAAAAAAAAGGAAACCAAGTAATATAAAAATTATTATTGTTTTTAAAATTTCTGATTTTTTAAAATTTCTGATAAAATTTCAAATTTTATTTGACAGCTGTGCTAAACTGGGAATACAGAGCTGAGCCACCACTGAGGGATCCTGAATTCCTCTCTGGCAGTGTTATAAATTACTGCTTTGGACTTAAAAATATTAGAAATCTTTTAAATAAAGTCACCCTGAGCAGTCACCAAGTTTAATCACTAATTTTTTGTCATAGTTCAGAATGTCAATAGGCCACACCTATCAAGGCTAGTCCTGATCTAGCAAATCCCTTCAGCACGTGTATAGGCTGAGCAAGGACTGCAATAGGAAACTTGGGTTCTTAGTGAAAAATTTAGCAAGCTATTACCCTACTCTAATACCATTTCATGTTCATTAACTACCAGTAAGAGGAAATCAAGAAATCTCTCCAAAAGCACAAGAATATAAGCAATTTTAAAGGGCGTTTTCTCTCTTGGAGAAGAGTTTTCCAGTGCTGTCTGCCCAATAGTGCTCTTACAACATTTTTGCTCTTTTCTTGCATCACACCTCTCCCGACCTCCAAACAACACAGTAGGGAGGAAATGTCATTATAAGATACGCATTAGAAAATTATTAAAAATGGACAGCTGAACAAATGTCACCAAGTCCAGTCCAGTAGGGTAATTGATGTGAAAAATATGAGAAGTATTTGCCATCCTTACTCAGATCACATACTGTCCTGTTCTGTGAGAAACCCCAAGAGGAATTTCTAGGATTATTCAGTGAGTAAGGTACTATTCATGGTGAGTAAAGGTGGCAGAATCAACTTGCTACTGATTACGAGCCGCTTTTCCTCACTTACACTGCTGTAAATTTAAATTAACTCCACTCAATCAATGGCGAATAATTGATATAAAATCAGAGTAAGAGGAGAATTAGTCTATAAGTATGTCTAGAATGAATAAACAGTGAAAATTTGCCAGCATATATAACTCCCCCTTGAAGCTCTGCTGCAAGGTTACTTTTATAACTGATTGTTTCATTCTCAGAAGTGCTGCGCTGCTGCTTGAAAAGAAAAATATACTGAGCTTCTGCATGCTAAAATACCCCACGTTTTCCCAGGTCTTGTGTTTTCTTAGGTGGTATGAAAATCCCACAAATCCCACTGAGTTTAGTGCAGGCCACGGGCACATGCTAGCTAGCAAGGACAAATTGGTCTTTTGGTAGCCTCTGAGATATCCTGGTGTGTCCCCCAGGTGTGTGGCTGGGTCTTGGATTTTCACTGGAGAAAGCTGGACCAGCACAGGATTGAAATGTCACCTCTCCTCCTCTCAGCCTGTTTAGCAGATGCTCTATACAAGCAAACAAAGGAGCACTCCCTGACTGCACCTTGCATGTTCCAAGTAACACCAAAGCCCTGTTAGGGTCACAGTGCCTCTATCTTCACCTGAGAGGCTTCTGCTCCTTCCTCTTTTTTGTTTACTTTATACATTTTTTGGAGCAAGAACTATCCTTAACTATATTTGTATAATAATTCCCACCACAGGGTTCGGGTCTGGTCAATGCCTCTAATTATTACCACAGCGTTGTTATTATTAATTAATCTGCAGAGACCTCATGATCCCTTTCGGGTGGCGTATTTTTAACACCCACGACTATTGCCTGGATATTGTTTAATTTTAGCTCCACACATCAGATTTAGAGAATGTTAAAACTGCCTTCCTCCTTCTGTGATGTCGATCCATCCCTGTTCTCACCTAAACTCCTGCCATTGCTTTCTCTGTCCCCCTTTCCTCTCCCCTCCTGTCTCCAAGCAGTGGGTTGAGGGGGGTGCCATCACCTCTGGAACTTGCAGATTAAAAGGCAAAAAATTGACAGTAAACTGCCAATGGCTCATTTACTGTTGACGGTGAGTCAATCAAAATCCTGCTTTCCCACTGCTTCCTGGCTTTCCCATCTGTGTGAATTCATGACCCGATTTCTGATGTGTTCCACACTGTTACTTTTTTCCCCTCAGAGTTTAATTGCTTCTGTTTCACATTTGGGTGCTGAAAAATTGACAGAAGCTGCACAATTCCCTCCAGCAATGGATCCTATTTATATTGCTGTAAACTACGTTTTGCAGTGATATGATTAGTAATAAAGGGAGAAAATTAAACAGAAATTAGCATCTCTTTGTATAAAATCTGGCTATCAACCAAGTTTTACTCTAAGGGTCACCAGAAATGTTAATATTATTAAAGGCCCACCACAAAGCTCGATATGTAAGGAAGATATCAAGTGAGGAAGCTCTGGAAAGGATTGAGAAAGAGCTGTGAATCCACAGTGCCTGGAGAGAGCTGCCCCTGGACTGCTGGAATGCTCCAGCACAGGCAGACCAGTTCCTCATCTCCAGCAGCCACCCTGAGGACACGGCACAGAGACTCCAGCCAAACACACTCGGAACATGCTGCTACAAATTTAGAGAGAAGATTGTGCAGCAAGTTGTTATGCTGTGAACATCTAAAGATGTCAATAAAGCTAATGTCTTTTTAAAAGACCAATCAGTATAGCTGAAAAGGAACAAAAAAAAAAAAGAAAAAGAAAAAGAAAAAAGAAAGGAAAAAAAAAGAAAAGCTTTTGGGCACATAAGCCCATCTTGAATGACATTTCAACTCTTTTCTTCTCATTGGGTTTGAAATAGAGTAATTTCTTCTTTGTCAGGAGAGTGACTATAACATTTTTGTCAATACTTTTCTACCATTTTTTTGTCTTGAAAACACATCTGACCTTTTATTTGCTGAATACTATACATTCAGTAAATAAAAACTGATACATAACATAATCACATTTTGTTTACTTGAACATACAGAGCATAGACCACTTGATAGTCATTTTTATATTATTTCATAAGTACTTTAATTTTTAAAAAGTTAACTAAGATTACATAGGAAGGGTTATAAGAAACATGAAGCTTAATAAACCTTGAGGCACTGATGTTTAATAGAAGGCTTTTCTTTCTAATAAGTTGTTTTGATTGGGAAACCTTTGCATAACATGCTCTTGACTCACTACTGCGATACACTCATTGCCAGAGCAATTGTCAGAGCTTGACTCAGCCTTACCCAAAGCCTGCATGGACTGATGGACACTTTTAATTCTCATGAGGTCACTGCAAAGTGCTGGACTCTGCTGAGATGCTCTGTAGGACAAGAGCAGGGCCTATGGTGGAAGCTCAGTTCTCCACCCTTCCCAATGTCATTAGATTTTCCGCATATAGGTGAGGATGTTCATGAGCAGAGCAAGTGCCCATTTTTGTTTGCAGTCTACTTTGTAAGGTAGCAGACCATCCTGTGCAGCGGGATAAAAGGCAGCACAGCAAGATCTGAGTGCAAGACCTGCTGCTCAGTCAGATGCGACCAGACTTAGGCACCTTGAGTGAGGATGTTGTTATATGGCTGGCCAAGCCAGACAAAAGCTGCTTCCAGCACTGGAATGGCTGTTTCATGGCTCTGATCAGCTTGGTAAGAAACACCATTGTCCAGAATCCCTCTGCTAATAAACTGTGATGTGATGCTAATACTCTGCCTAGTTCTCTCCGGCAGGCAGCTGCTCCCAGAGGGGAAGAAGAAGTAGATTTATTGTGCCACCCACGGCACATCTAGGCAGGAAGTTTGGATACTCTTATCATTCTATCAGCCTTTTATAGCTCTCTTTGCAGAAGGTAATTGCTGTGTCATGATGCTTGCTACGGCTCTGTGACTGTGCACATGTGTGCATGTGTCTGAGGCAGGCAGAGGCACTGATGTGCCTCGGAGCTGCTGCGTGTCACGGCAGTGCCACATGACGGTACATCGGCTCCGCCAAGAGCTGTTTTGCTCCTCCCCGTTTCAGCCACAGGGCTGTTCATACGTGGAGGTAAACAGTGCTTCATCACCCAGGAATACAGCACCTCTCCAACATCCTAAATCCAATCTCACAACAAAATGTAGGGGTGGACACCCTTGTTTACCTTTGACAGATGGGATCTGAGCTGTCTGTGAAGAATTTCTTTTTCCCTCTAGAAGAGAAGAGATGTTTATCATATCGACCCAATTAGAAAAGGATGAGATGGGAACAGGATGAAGACATTGTACTGTTTGGTGGAAAATCAACACAGACCAGCATGGTACTGCAAGTGTTGATATCTGACTTATGAGCCAAAGGCACATTTGTAAAGAACTGACAGTATCACGCCAGTTACTAATAGACCCATCTTTTCATTAAACTTACATTTAATGTTCAGGGAAGGACGGTGAAGTCAGGTTCTGTACAGGAAAATTATTCCATTAGCAAATTATCTGGTCTGTGGTTCCAGTAAAGTCTTTTGGTTTTAAATCAGAGGTTCTGGTTTTATTCTCCTCATATGGTGACCTGTCAGGGAATATCACTACAAATAGACCAAAAGAAAAGAAATAATCTTGCAAGCTTCTCCAGAAACTTAGCTGTGGTGGAGCAGCATTTTTTATTACCTCTCCTTCCTAATATATTCTGATCCATGGGGAAGTGGACAGCACAGGTCTGAGCTTTCAGAGGCTCTGTATTCAGCCCCCACCAAGTTTTGAAGAGGTAATGTCACGCTTTCAAAATATCCATGTCAGATTGGCAGCTTCTGGCAAATATTAGTTTTGTACTATTGTTTTAGAAAGTTGATTTGGTTCAGTTCAAGGCTGAGACCCTGGACACTGTTCATACATGTGCCCAGAAACTCCACTTGTGTTCTAAAGCCAGAGCAGGGATGCAAATTCCTAACTCTGGAAACAATGCAGTCTAACAGAGAAGAGACTTTTCTGAGGAAAAAAGGAAGCTGACAGTAAAATTGGACAGGTGTGTCCAAGACTCCCTCTGTGAATTTGGGTAAGTAACTTCATCTTCTCTGTGGTTTTATTTCCCTGCTTTTGAAATGAAGGTGATACTTCACAAGGCTCTTTTAAAGGTAACATTCACAATTGACTGATGTGCTCAATAAACCATGATTGAGCGGCAGAAAACTGACTGAGAACCCAGCATAAATCTGCTAATTAATCTGGTCCAGCTTTTGCCAGTGCAAGATTTCCCTGTACACTAAATACTATTTTTCAGTCCTGTAGGAAAAAAAAAAAAGAGAGAGAGCCTTTTAACACTGGATAACCCAGTGTGAGTGGAAATACTTCTTAGAGGCAAAGAGTAGAAACTAGGGCTCCTGGGTTCTATTTTCAGTTCTGCCACTTACCCACTATTTGACTATGGACAAAGCACCTACCCTCTCCACACTTCATTTCATTAAAAACAGATCAAGAGGGTATTGCAAGGTTATTATTTTTCTAATTACCCCAGAGATCTTGCATGAAAGGCCTTTCAGGAAAGAGGAGAATTTCACAGAAAATAGTAATCCATCACTTAGTTGCCAAGAAATCACAAAGCTCTGCAGACTGAACCATGAGCAAGCTGTGTCATTGAAGCTTATTTCTACTTCTGTGTGACAAACACCTGAGCAAATCAACTGTGGGAGTAAACATCATCAAAGGTTATTAGTTAATAAGTACTAATCTCCCACCAACACTTTTATACTAAAGCAGACACCTTCAAAACACAGGCTCCATTGCAAAAGGAATTTTGCTAAATCAAGGTTGCTTTTTTTCTTACCTATTGCCCGGTAACTTTGAGTTGGCATGTATGTGCTGGAAAATGCATCCTGGGACATTCTGTCAAATCAAAATTCCTTTTGTTTATGTCAGTTGTGCCAGTTCTTCTACCCCTGTTCAGAGGCAGTGGCGGGGTTTGATCTGTTTAGACGGCATCACTCATACATTTAGTACTGCTCAGTTTGCTGTCACCCACCCACAAGAGGCTGGGGGCCGCGTCCCTGTCACACAGGCCTTGGCAGAGTTCTTGCACCAGAATGCCCCACGACCTGAGCCACTTTGCCTGTCCCTGGTGGAATTTAAAACTTCTAAGTCAGTTGCTTTGTCCTGTTAAAAAACTATTGCTACACTACCTTTTATTGGGATGTGTTCAACTCTGACAGCTGTGCTGAGTCCTTTAGGATGTAAGGCACTATACAGTAAAATGCTCCAGGCAGGAGCCAGCACACATTTGTTCACTTCTAAAAATCAAAGACATCTACTATCAACCCCAAGAAGAGCAAAGGGGTGGTTAAGTGCCAGAGGACTATGATGGTATGTTATAAAATGTGGGTTGAAATTTTTTAAGTAATTTGAGGAACTGCAACGCACACTGAAATCTCCTTGAACATCTCCTCCCAGTCTTCTACCGATGCTGTGTGCTTCTGGATATTCAGTGCTGAGAGAGAGTATTTGCTCACTTTGTTCACTACTTTGAGAACTATTTGTACAAATAGGATTTTACAAATTACTGCTGGACTGGCAGGTTCAAGAAGCACTCAAACACCTGCCTTTCTTACAGGCTCTGTAGGCTTACTGAAGCTGACAGGACTACTCACATGTACAAGTCAAACACAGTCTTAAATAGCTATTACGTGAAGTCCCATCACAACTGAAGATTATGTAAGTGAAGAAGTCACCCCTGACCTCTGGTCTCAGGCTGAAATACTCAGTTGCCAAAAAATGCAGGTATTTGGGAATTAACTCATCTAGCATCAAATGAATTTCATTATCTTTCCACAGAATGAGATGATGTTAGTGCACAGTGTTTTTAATGCCATTTACCAGCATTAGTTTCTGCTCATGTAAAAATCTCCTTTCTTGTGTATAATAGTAGAGCAGAATTTGTCAGATTGCAGAGGAATTGGGCACTTCTGCTTTTGATTTCTGATCACAGCTCTACCTTCCTCCCCCAAGAAAATAGAAAATTATTAGTCATGTAGTGCCTATTGATTTAGTAGTCTTCATTTTAAAAATTATGTTTCTCAGTATTGTTCTTTTTTTTTTATTATTACTGAAGCAAATTGTAACACACTGAATTGGAAATTGGTTAACTCCTTCCTATCTTTGTTTTTATAGCTCATTTTCCCTTTAATTGAACAAAAGCCATAAAGTGCGAACTGTTTTCTCTAAACATAGGAAATAAAAGACAGGCTTCATAAGAATGTGTCATGCTCAGATTACTTGTACCTCTTTCATTCTCACCATCCCCTGTAATTCCTTCTCTTCCTTCCCAACTCTTTTATCATAACCTCTCTAGGAGAATATCTATTAGCAGAAGCATACAGTAGATAACTGCTGATAGTGAGGGGACTTGGCTAAACTGTCACATGAACTGTGTGTTCTTTTCCTTTGACAACGGGTGAAATAACAGCCAAGTTCATTCCCTGGATCAGAGAGGCACTAGCTAATCTCACAGTCTTGGTTCCCCTCCTCTACAGGGGTCCTTTTACTTTTCAAGGTGTACTGGGGAAAGTGCAAAAGGAAGTCTCACTCTGCCTTCTATGGATATGTAATGATTTTTAGTGAGGCAGGCTCTGCAAAAGGAGAGAACATCACTGAAAGAGAAGAAAGTCTGTAAAGGTCCCTGGCCTACTTTTCCCCACCACAAAAAAAAGTTATGAACAACAGATGGATCTCCTAAGTCATGAAATCCATTATCTCAAATCATAAGTAATATGTCATATGAATCTTCTTAAAATTCTTCGTCTACCACCCTAGAAATCACTGCACTTTCTTGCTTGAATGATCTCTCTAGTGTCCCCTTCCTGAAATATCAACAACAATCAGCCAGTTAAGAAGATTTGGATGGGAAAAATTCAGGACAATAGAATGGCTGATATGGCTTTGTTTTGGGACAGGGGAACTTAGAAAGGAGAAAGAAAATAATCTTCATGGAATTAGTATGTATGGGCTTGGGCTATAGTGGAAGACATATAGATTTACTAGTGGATTCTTGAGGCAAGAGGATGCAAGTGCCAATCCATCCTGGACAGAAGTGATGTCAGATGCTGCTCAGAAGAAAGGAGGGATCTCCTGCTAGAACTCCTCATAAAAAATCTGAGCAATTACTACAGAGTCAAAGTGAGTTGCTGTGGTTGGACAAGGGTTTCCAATCAAATTTTGGACAAGTGAAAATACTGTTTTGGTCAGATATCTAGGACTGATGGCATCTTAGAGGGGAACTCTAAGAACAGCAAAGTGTGGCAGAGGAGTGAGAAGACGGGGTTTGTGGTATTTCTGTGCTGAGTTTCCAATAAAACCACACTCCAAAAAGGATGAAGGAGGAGAAATCTACAGAATGAACACTATGCTCACTCAGTGAGGCATGTAGGAGTGGAAAAAGCTCACCAACAGGTGTTAAATTATAGCCATTGTCCTAGATATTTGTTCAAAGACTTGCTAAGCTGTTTTTCTTATTTTCATGTTTTGCCCAGTGACCTTTATTTCGCCTTTTTAACAGCCAGGGCTGGGACAGCCAGGTATATATGCTCTAACTGGTGAAGATAAATAGATTAGTAAAAGTGGTAGGTCTGAATTGCATCCACAGCATAAGTGCTCTAGAGGTATACACTTGAGCTCAGCTAGAAGTTATGGGCTCAAACCAGGAATTTCTGGATGAAAATCTCTGGCCTGTGCCATGCAACAAGCCAGACTCCATGACCTAATAGACATTTCTGGTTTTAAAATCAATGTATCTATGGGAAAAAAGCCATTTGTTCTATGCTTTCTTTTTCTGCAAGCCCATTATCTCTCTAGGGTATCTATCCTCAGCTTTCAGCAGCCCCAGGCTTGAAGGCTTTTAGTGATTATAATTCTACCACCATTTTGCACCTTCAAAGCTTTTGCAGGGAAGCCTCCAGGGACTGGAGCAAGGCAAAGTCCAGTTGCAGTTCCAGTTTACCAGTTAAATTGTAGACTGACTGATTGCAATGGGATCTGTCATCAGCACAGAACAACAGACAGAGCTGATTCCCGAGAACAAGCTGACGTGGAGACTTGTGTCACTAAGAGCTAGAAAAGGCATTAGAAATTTGAGAGGTCGTAAGAGCAGTCTAAGGCTGTAGCTTCTTCCATTTTGTGCTTCCATACATTGTGCTCACAGTTCACCAGCACCTCAATAATCCATGTTCTGCACCTTCTTCTTAACACCTTGAGCCAGACTCTTGGTTAAACCAGTGATATCTCATTGCCTGCAATGGGGCTACTTGAAATTTGAATACTGCTAAGGGGAGAATCACAGCTCTCTTCTCCTAGTCCCTCTTTCACCCTCACAAATGTTCATTTGTTATTATTTTTTAAGGTTCTAATTCAACCAAGCCATAGTTTCCACTGCCTCTGAAATCAATATTTTCTCTTTCTTTTGACGATTTTTTAAAATTTTATTTTTACATGCAGTCTCCAAAAGGCTATAATTTACAGTTAATACCATGCAATCAAAGACAATGGCAGGATTCCTGTGAGCAGAGCAATCCTGGCTTCCTAATCATGGCTCTCATGCTCTACAGAAGAATTACAATCCTGCTCATGGAACAGTAAATACCTGTTCCCACAAACATATGCAGTATTTTACAGTTGTATTGAAAGAGGGGAATCTATGCTTCTCTTTGCTCAGAACGACTTGATTAGCTAAACTAACACCCCTAGGGAAAGGCAGCACGAGAAAAGAAGATTCCTGGTCTGTGCATGTTTTAACCCATATCGCATTTTTGTGGGTCATTACTGTTCAGAAAGGATTCGCTCAGGTGTGCTAGGTGATTTCCAGCACCATTTTGTGACAAAGGCAAGGTGTGTAGTGACTTCAGCAGGGCCCTGCCTTGCTAGCAACTGATTGAAGATGACTAAATTCATGTCTCACAATCTGCTGAGTAACTGCTATACAGAGTAGTAATACCAAGTGTAGTTCCTGCTATGTTTTCCACTAAGGAGACAAGTCCCACTGAATAGCTCTGACTCAAGGAGAACAAAAGCAGAAAAGTAAGATAAGGGCTGCTTTGGTTTGAGGTGATGCTGCAGGACTCAAATCAAGAATAAGCTTTGGTGGGAGTGAGATGAATCTGCCGTAAGGCCTGGATGGACAGAGCACATGGCTTCAGACTCCTGTGTTAGGACATACCTAACTCACACAGGTATTCGTGCAAGGCTGTGAGTGCCTCTAGTGCTGGAGAGGGTGAGAGGGTTGAGTTTTGGTGAAAGGAATCTGGGTACATCATGGCATTGATGCATTTTGTTCTGCATTATTCTCTCTTAAGCACTGTCTTTCCCTACTTGCAATGGCTTTGTTGGAGGACAATTACCTTCGCTAAATGAAAATGACCAGAATGTGTCAAGGGTCAAGTAAAAAGCAATATACAAAGCAGCCAGAAGTAAAGGAGTCTCAGGCAGGGAGCTGTCCAATTCTTCACTTTCCATGAGGCCAAAGACATTTAATCTGCAGCTGCAGCAACAGCTATTCCACTGGCTGTGGAATGGAGGGTGCCAGTGATCTTTTTCTTTTACAGGATAAGATCAAAAGGAACACCCTCAGGGCACAGCCTTAGGGTGGTTTGGTGCACTTGGGAAATGGCTGGAATGTTGTGAGAGGCTTCTATTCTCAAGCTGTTTGTCACTCTCCATCTCCCAAAGGAGGCAAGGTTTGGAGCAGAATTGCTGGGAGCTGCTTAGCTTATTTCAGAGCAAAGCCATTGACTTTGTACACTTCAGGCAACTCCTAGGCAAAACTGCAGGACTTAGCCCTCTACGCTGCAGTAGCAGTAATTCTTGGAAAAGGAATCCTAGAGACAAGCTGGAATGACCGACTTTCATTTCTTACTTTGCTCCATTCAACTTGTGTCAAAATGAGGTCTTAGCACATTTGAGGGAGTTTTTGTTCACATATACTGAACCATCTTGCTGCAACCAATCTCTTCTCAATGAACCTGAAGTTTTTATATCTTAATTTGCAATTCTCCAAAAGTACTAGCTGCCATGCCATTTTGTCAGTGTTCTAGTAAGAAGAAAAAGTCTGTTTATTTTGTCTTCCACTTTTAAACAAATATAGTATGACCTAAAATCAAGTGGCTCTTTGGATTTTCCTTTTTATGTTCTCAAAGGAATATATGGAGAAAACAGAGTTCTACACATCAGAACAGACTGTTCTCCTGCAGCATCTCATCAAATGACTGTCAGGAAAAAAAAATCCCTGTCTCACCTCAGAAGAAGCTGTCAAGTAATGAAGATGTGCTATTTTCCCCAGTCTTTCTGCTCCTGTCCCAAACTCTGTCTCAAGAAGTGTTTACATCGAAAATGCTTGGGAATTGGGAGAATTTATGAAGAGAGACGCTCAGTACATGCCCCGTTTCCTGTATTATTCCCTGGCAATTTGCTACAGACTACTGTAAGAGAACCAGTATCAAACACACACAGAAGTCACATTAGGTGACACACAAGGGAGATGTAAATAAACTGCAGAGGATCCGGAAAAGGTGCAGCAGAGTTGTTGCAAAAATTCAGAGCTCCTGGCTTTGATATGAGTTTCAGTGAACAGCAGAGTGTATCTTTGAGAAGGGCAACCCAGGGAGAGAGGATAATGCTTAGTATATAGTGCATTCAAGAGGAACTGAAGGGGAACAAAGGCATGGCCGACAGTGTACCCATGTGCTGCAGACAGGCAATTACTCTATAAATCACAGTTACAGGAGACCTCTACTAGCTGGCACCTACCACAGTCCCTCACCTCTCTGAGCGTCAGCTGCTGTGATCACAGGCAAAGACAGACGCTTGGCAGGGCAAAAACTGGTAAGTACTGAGACAGATAGGTCAGCATCAGCACTAACCCCCAAGACCACAGGTCCTGAAAGAGTAGGGGCATCTCTGCAGACTGAAAGTGCCTTAAGGGGACAAGTTCTCAAACTGAGGCAGATTAGATGATGGGATATCTGACCTGAGGAGGGGTGGCCACAAGGGCACGATGAGCTGTTCTTGAGAATCACGGGCTAAACCACTTATCATGATGGTTTCATTGCAGGGAACAGTCATGCACTATTAGTGCTGAAACATTTCCCAGCCCTAATGGCTAGGATTTTAAGAATCTATTTAACTTTGATAGTCTCTAGCCCATCACTGGAAGTCAGCTTAAAGGTGTGATTGCTCTTCTTTGTATTGGAATTGCTGACAGATCCTTAACTATTATGGCGCTTACCAGCAGTAACCCATTTAAATAGAAAGAAAGAGGAGAGCATAAATGGCTTGTGCTGTTTGAATTTGATTTACCCATCAGCAGAAAAAAGTTCCATGTATAGATCCTTGCTACACTATCCAGTCCATGAGTTTTCTGTGCTCTTTGTATACCAATATACTATAAAGTTAGAAAATGCATTGTTCTGGAGGAAGGATGCTATGCTGAAGGGAATTTGGATGCTGGTTGTTTTTGAACTGCAATATGTGGCATTGTAATTCCGTGTCAGTGATTTAAATGCACTGATAGAGTTGGTGACAGCTTAAATGGCTCCAGCCCCCAGCCTTCGCTCACCCCTCCTCTCTGCCTGCAGTACCTCTCTCTTATGGATGGAAAGCTGACAAGTTCTGTGCAGGAACAAAGAAGAGTGGGAGAGTAGGTGGAGAGACCGGTAATTGTTTAGGGTGGGTTTTTTCTAGTGTTGTTTAAAAATATGAGCAAATATGGAGACATTCCACCTTCGTTTTTTCATGCTGAAGTGCAACTAGCTGTGAATGCCAAGAGAGGCTGCTTGCAAGGCCGTGTACCCCATTGCCCCTGCCCTCCAAGTGGGAGGAATGGAGAGAAAGAGAGAGAGACAGAGAAGGTGAGTAGCCGTTCAGGCTGCTTTCATCATCCTGTGCCTGCTCTGCAGTGACAGGCTTCTGACAATAGACAGCCATCTCTCTAAATCAATCATCTGCTTTCTTGTTCCTTATTCCCCTCCCACCTCCTGCTAGTACACAGCAGTGCCCAGCACGCTGTGTGACAAGAGACCTTCAGGGGCTGGCTTTCCCCTGCTGTATTACTGCAGGTTAGCCAGGGGTGCTGCTCTGCCTGCTTGTTTGGAGCCACTCAAAGCCATGTGATGGTCAGTACCTGGCTCCTTAGCAAGGCTGAACAACAAAGTGGGCAACCGCAAATACAGCTGATGAAAATGATCATTGTTTCTCTTTAGATTCTTACAACGAAGGCTGTCACTCAAATCCAGAGGGGCAAGAACAAGTCAAGGCTGGAAAAATACAGATACGCACTGTGCAGGACTGAATCCCGCTGGGAAATAAGGTATCAGAGCATCTTGTTATCATTGCCACCCCTATTAATAACACCAGTGACTTCAGGTACAACCTCAACAACTCTGGAATGGTCTAAAAATACTGAGTGATGGATGGTGCAGTACCACACTCCTGATTTACATTTGTTAGAAGCAAACAACCACAGCTCGCAGAGAGTAAATATGTGATGCTGTCATCCCTAACTGGTGGGGATAAAAAATGTATTACCCTGCTCTTTATCATGTACCCTGACTCTATTTACACTTTCTCTCTGTCATGCACGCTGATACAGATATAATGGAAATGGAAGGGGTATGGAAAGAGTATCCATCAGAGAGTGGGAAAGTCAGCGACTCAGGTTAATCTTGTATCTTGAAAAAGTCAGTGGTAGGTGCATATACTTTGAATATCAGCACTTCATGAGGTCACTCCTAGCACACATTACGTACTCGACTTCTTTATACTAGACAGGTAGTGACAGAGGTACTAGATGAAAAAAAAATGCCTTCTGGAAGACAAAAGGAAGAGACATTCATGAGTCTGGCACTATATGCAGTAACAGATTTCCAAAGCAGAGATCCATTGCATCCAACTTCAGGTACTAAAATTCAGCATCTGCAATGGAAACCGTATCCTTCCAGGCTCTCTCTGCAGTCAGGGGAGAAAGAAACACTTCCAGAGTGGAAAGCAGGTCTTCAATAGCCTCTAGCTTTCCACAGACCATACATACAAAGAACCTGGGACAAGCACATCCTAGCTGAAGTGTCTCAGTTAAGTGCCTAACTTCAAGTGGGATGACTCTACAGTGATTTCACCTTGCAGGCCGCCCTCTCTGGCACTTCTGACAAGCACATTCTGCCCTCTGGTAGGATGACTGCTGTTGACTGTCTCTGAATGAGGAAGAGGGGTAGGTTAGGGTTTTATGCCCTTAGTGGAGGAACAGCAGTGACTGCCAGTGGAGGGAGGAAGGGCTCAGAAACTCGGGAGAATGAATAATGTGATGAGGGATACTCTTAGCAGAGGGTCATGTGGGAGCTTGAAGAAGGGGAGCACACAGCTGAGGAGGGCTGCCTGGGCTGCCTGGGTGGATTAGGGTTACAAACTGCTGCAGACCGAGTGTGGCATCTGGACTCTGACCTACCCTTGCCCAACCATAGCTCCAGGGCAAGAAAAGCTGTACAGAAAAAAGCTCTGCTAAACCACCTTAATGAAAAGACTGAAATTAGTGACACTCCCAGCTGCTTGTTTAAAATGACAATGTTTTTATTAGTGCTGAAATAGAATGGGAAAGAGAAGGAGTGTTGTGTAAAGTGTGTGCTGGCCTTTGTGCCTGCTGCTGTGGGTGTGATCAACAACACCAGCTGGCAGCTCTTTGGTTAAGAAAAAAAAATAATGCAGTCCTGGAGATTGCAATGTGAACAAGAGCAAGCAGAGCACTCAGCACAGGAAAAACAGCTGGCGAGGGACCCAGGCTGTGAAGACACAAATTGCAGTCAAAGCCAATAAGAACTGCCTTCTAATGCACAGGAAGTTCTCTCCATCTCTCCACCTTCCCCACACACTCCTTCTTGGCCTTCCAGCACCCTGCTTTAGCAGTGCAAATGCAGATATCTGGGGACTGAAAATCTTGGGAGATAAGCTGCCCATACTCCTTGGCCTGGAATACAACCATGGTGTGAGAAATGGAGAGTGGGCTCTGCCACACACTGCAGGTTTGCACATTTGGTGGTTCATGAAAGGTTTGGGATTTGGCAATATCCTGGCAATATCCTGGCACAGCAGTATCCTGTGAAGGCAGCTCGTAGACCAGAAAAATGCATGTGGTCCCGTCCTGCAGACCCCCACTGCCATGGCAGCCTCAGGCTCCATCCAGCTCTGCAAATGTATTTCACACACTCAGAGCCCCACCTGCCATTTCTGCCCCGCAATCTGATGGAGCTTAGCTGATTTCACTCAGTTCTGCCCTGAAGCTTCCCACTCCTCAGTTCTGCACCACAGAGATGATGTAAATCCAGTTCTTTCCTGCAACACCCTCAAGTGTTCTAGAAGTCATTTTATTTTTATCAAAGTCAGTCAGCTATGGCCAAACTATGTCATGTGTTGTTTGCAGTACACCTGTACTGATGCATTCACAGCATATTTATCACTAGAGAAGATGAACAGCTTTTCCTCCCTTTGATTTCAGATACTAATTAAACCTATTTTTATTGAGATTGAGGGCATTCAAAGCCAAGAGACCATCTTTGTTTCCTAAAGCCAACAAGGTGAGACGGAAGCAGGCTGTAGAAAGAGTTCATTAGCTTGGGAATGAACCCCTTCTCTGACACTGACCTACTCTATGACTTTGAGCATCTTACTTTGCCATGCGTGACAAATAGCAATTAACTTGCTGCATACTCCACTAAGAAGTTGTTAGCATACACAGTGATGAGAAATGAAATGCAAGAACTTGGAAAAAATAAGCTGGGAGGTCAGATCTGAGCTAGAGTGCCTACATGTATCTTTAACTGAGTGATAACTCAGACTTTGAAAGAAAAAAGGTGAGTTTAAAAAAACTAAATCAAAAAATAATTGTGCAGCCTTTAGCTCTAGATAATGGCAGCGTGAGAAGTGGGATAATTAAATGATTGATATGATTTCAGAAAGAAAACGCAGTTTTTCTGGGCATGCACAAGGTTATCTGTGTCATTTAATTAACCTGCATGCAGGAGAGGAATTCTCTGTTGTTATCTCCTGATCCCAGTCCTGTGATGTCTGCTGGGGGTTATTTTTTGTTTTTGTTTTCTAAGCTAGGTTGTGGTTTGTTGGTTTTTTTCCCTGGGGATCAGCAAGAGCTGGAGAGATTGCTACAAAACCGAAAAGAAGTATCTACTAAAGATTCTTTAGAATTGTACTAACAGGGGATTGCTTTATATCAGTTGTCTTGTGTGGTATACTGATGAGGTTTCTGCCTCAGTTCCTTTCCTGTTGTGGGGAAGCAACGTCATTTTGCTAGATGAACACTGAAGGGGGAAAAGCAGTCAGGGCATTGCTCCCTCATCCCTACGATGTCAGTGAGCACTGGCCCCCTGCAAGGGTCCTCCATCACCACCAGTCTGCTTCAGCCATTGTGCTCCCTGGCTTCAGTCCTCTCCTACCCAACTTCACACCCTGCAGCCCTTCCTTTCCCTGGCACTAGTCCTGAACAGGGACCTGTACTTCTCTCTGAAAACAAGCTCCACTCTTCCCTGCAGGTTGCACCTCCCTTTTACAGCTGCCACTCTATCAGGCTTTAGTTTTATTTGTTCTTGACTCCCAATATGCAGCTGGAACTGTGCCTATTTACAGAGGGAAGTATGGGAGTCTCTGGGGAGAGAAGCAGACATGCAGGGAGCTGAGGAAAGGACTCTAATGTTCGGGTCTGGGACAGTGGCCAAGGCATTCGTCTTCCAGTGAAGTTTGTGAAAATTCAGAACAGTCCCAGCCAAACCAGCACAGCTTCTTTGCTGTCATCCTTGGCAGAGATGCCAGTGAACAACTCAGCCATGAAGGCTCAGCTTCCTTCCATCTCCCCTGAGCATGATGGAGGCTCAGCTGAAGGTGGCTCTGGGTGACATAAACCCATCCCTACAGTAGTTGCTCTGTCCGAAACACTGATCAGTCCTAAATTGACATACAAGAAACACAGGAAGCTCAGGGATTACTGCAAGAGTGGAAGAGTGAAGTGCTTTCAAATTTGGTCTATCTAAAACACATCCCAAGCCATATATGCCACAAGCCAGCACTTCTACTGAAGATGTCAATGACAGCGATGAGTCTATATATAGTAGACAGGCATCTACAGAGGGACAGCGGGTTAAAGAAAGGGAGAAGACAGTCAGAGAGATGTGTGCCATAGAAATGTTTCTTAGAAGCTTTTGATGGTGTTCCTCTGTCAGGAAAAACAAGAATGTGTCTGAAAGCTCAAATATAAAAGACTCCTTTTAGAGCTAAAAATTCATCTCTCTATCTTCCTGTTATGTGTATACATACAGACTTAGTGTCATTGTGTATTTTTAAACCATCTAACATCGGTGCATCAGCCCTGTAAGCAAGATACTAAAAACAAAGTTTGCTTCTGCAAGGTCTCATTCGCAGTAAAGGGAACTGGAGATCTGTTTAAAATAAGTGGTCCCTCCAATCTGATCTGAATAGCAAGGAGTTCTGCACAGAGAAGCGGCAGGACACAGGGCTGTCCAGCACCTGTCTGTGAACTTCTGTTCTTATTTTGCGATTTCTAAGCTTGCTGATACTTGCTTTGTGACAGTACCACAAAAGTGATGCAATTCTATGGGACATGGCATCCAGGCTTTGAGGAACAGCAGTTGTAGAAGCAGGTTTTGATGTTTAAAAATTAAAATTTGATGCTATATCATACACATTCATATCTCCACAGGTCTGTTTTTGTGGTAAATGGGGCCACCCCATTGCAGTGAATTCTCTATCTACAAGAAGAATGGGCTTTTTCCTAGAATGGCTGATAAACATAGTAGAAGGGAAACAGCCATGAAGTGATTTTTGCAAGGGCACGGCAAACCAGAAGCAGAGATGCAGTTAAAACTCAAGCTTCCCGAGTCCCAGTCCCATCCATTAGAACATATTGCCTGTAATCTAAGTGTAGTGCAAACATCCAATTGATAAGCTTTTTACAACAGAGATGACAAAGTGGAAACTATAATCTCCTGGATATGCTGCTTTGTGGCCAGGAGAGGATTCTGTTGTAATTTTTTTTTTAAACTAGAAAGAGTAGGCTGCCTCCCCTTGAATAACAAAATAGTAGAAGAGGACAAATTATATTTGTCAGCTCTGTCCACAAACGCCACACAGTATTTGACCTCCCGGCCCCTTTCCTGCATCTATGAGAAGCAGAGGACCTGTGTGGGAAGCGCGGTGAGAGGCAGGCACAGGAGTGCAGCCAGAAGTGAGCAGGGTTTGTCATGATGGGGACTCATCACAACGGTCATTGGTGACTTTGTCCTACTGGGTCAGGCTCCTGATGGAGAATGGAGTGAGCCCGAGCTGTAGCTGCTGCTACAGCACCTTGCTGTAGCAGGCCTGGTGTCAATATTTGAGAAAGTCCTATGTAGCTATGTGAGAAAGGTCCCTGTGGAGCCTCCCCAGTCCTGGCAACCCTGCCTAGAGACCAGTGGCTCCTCTTCTTCTTTCTCCTTTGAAAAAGGTGCAGAAGGACCATCCTAAGGCAGGAAATGACAGACCAAGGTCAAGTACTCCACAGAGCCAAAATGAGGCAATGGGATTATTTTGAAAATTCATTTAAGAATACAACTTGTGGATATTCTAGGGGTGACATCTTCAGATAAAATCATTATCTGCCCTGGAGAACAGCAGTCAGGAAAAGGATTATCAAGGAAGTATATAGGAGCTACATAGGCACATTTCACTACCATGAGATCTCAGTTTCCAGTTCACATGTTCCCAAGGGCTATTTATTCTTTTTAAAAGAATACTTAGTCGAAACTGGGAGCCTGCAGAAGGGAAAAAATTACAGATACAATCAGCTATCTCTTCTGCAGTTGCTTGCATTTACAATAATAAACCAAGCCCTGAATGTTAAGGGATGGGAGGATCCAGAAAAGCAGAGCTAGGAAAAAGTTTTACCTAAGCCTCAAGAAAGATTGGGTAATTTCAGCAGAATTCCTGTAATAGAGGTGCCCCATTAGACTGCACACCCCAAAAGCAGCACAACCCCTTTCTCTGTTATCTATTCTGAGACCTCCTTGAAGAGTTTCAACAGTTTGGCAGACCTGCCACAGAGCACAAAGGTGTTGTGCTGCAAATGCAGGAGATGCAGATTCAATGACAGCAGCACATGAGAAGGTCAAATGAGTGACACAGGCAATGTGTGTGCCCTGACATTTGTGCAATGCAGTGTTTTAGAGAAACAAAAGGCAGACAGGTTTAGCCTAGAGAACCCCAGACAAGACTCCTAGAGGAGCCTGGTTCAGGCTGAGGCACCCACTATTGAGCACTCTGACAGGAAAGGCCAGAGGCTTGTTGTTTCCCAGCATATTTCTGAGTTACTGAAATGCTAAAACAAGAAAGAAACAGCAAAATATTTTGCACAAACTTTTTCACAGAAATGTTTATTACCTCTCCATCTCCCCGTTCTATCCCTGCTCTTTCCATTTCCTCCTACAGCGTGCCCATGACATGGGTTTCAGTGCCATAGGCAAGCTGAACGAGCCTGAAACCCCCTCCCTCCAACAACTGGCACTCACTCTCAAGCCTGCAGAGTCAGCAGTGTTAAGAAAGAAGCTACAGAGAGCATGTGACAACAAAATAAAGTTAATTTGCTGCAATGTGGTATTTAACCAGAAGAAAATAACAGAGCAGTGCCCTAGCTACCCACAACCCCCTGCACTTGACAGCAGTGACAGTGTCAGCTTCCATCTGCTGGTGTTACAGTGACACTTGCCATGCTAAACGCTGATTAGAATTAAAATGGAAATGACATCTACGTGCATTACTCTGCTATTAATCTTGATGCCCTACGTTTTATGTTGACAGTGGGCTTTTGCGGGGGGAGCCTAAAAAGACACAGGGTTGTAGAGCTGGGGTTTTTTTGTAGTTATTATTAAAGAAGTAAACGTGATTCTGAACATGAGCATAACAGAGTGAATTACAGGCTCTTGGTGTCTCTGAAAAGAAGACAAGATCTTTGTACTGCCACTTGTTAGACAGCGAGCCCAGTTTTAGAAAATACTTGTATGACTGTGTGCACAGTAAATTTTTGCCACTAAAATGGAAATTTGATGTGACATTAGCACGAGTTTATTCAAATATTTAATGCAGGTGCCTGCAAATCATGTAGCTACCTTATGCTGTTAACTGCCTGTACCATAATTGTGTACACAAGTGGTGTTCACAAATGGAGCATGGTTGATTAGAAAATGAGCCCTGTGAGATGAGATTCTTCCTAACTGCAGTGGAGTGGCTGAATGAAGAAGCTCACATTTAGGGAAAGGTGTACATTGCATAGAGCACTGTTTCAAGCCCATGGGAGGGTTAATTCACAGTACACATCGTGGGATGTCTGAGGAATGCTGCAGCAATGACACAAGCCCTTTTGACTGATTTTGACAGTGCCCACCCACTGGTTTACAGCTAAGCCTCAAAGGCAGGCCAAGAATCTAGAATCACAGAATGGTTTGGGTTGGAAGGGACCTTCAAAATAATCTTGTTCCAACTTCCTTCTGTGGGCAGGGACACCAGACCAGGTTGCTCAAAGCCCTTCCAACCTGGCCTTGAACAGTTCTAGGATGGGGCATCCACCAAAGATCCTTTCTTCTGTGGCCTACTTCTTTACTGAGTTGTATTGGAAGTCCCTTTCTTTGAATAACACCATAAACACCCCTTTCAGAAGGGGTAGATACTTTAAAAGCTCAGTAATCCTTTAGTGGGGAGGCTATCTATCCTCCCCTACAGAACGGGAGCAGCCAAAATTTATCCTGCCTTAGATTAGGACCTGTCTCTTCAAGTCAAGTATCCTTGGTCCTCCCACAGAACGCCAGAATGGGGAGTGGAAAATGTTTAAATTATTTCTGATTTTCCTGAAATTACCACTTCTTCCAGTTATTAAACTGCCGATGAAAATTTTTCTTTAAAAAAACCCAAACAGACTGCAAGGCAGTTCAGGCTAAAACTAAAATAAAATTCAGCCACTTTGGGCTCAATTTTTGCTTACACAGCAAAAGGCAGGAACAGATCTGGTGCATGACAATTGCACGAGGGAGAAATACAAGTGTAAGGGCTGAGTGCTGTGCCCTGCTAGGCGAGATACCTCGCAGAGCTGCCTGATCCCATGCACACAGGCTTGATGGGCCAGGTCCATCGGGCTCCATCAGTGTATCCAGGGTAACTCACATCCTGATAGCTCTGCTGTGCTCCATGAGGAAGTGGTGACATGACTACAGAATCAGAGCCATTCTCCCATTCTGCTGGCTTGTCCTTGCCAGCAGATCAGAATTGGGAAAACATGAGGTTCACTTTCCCTGTTCCTGTACCTGCAGTATGACGACTTAGGTGCTCAGGTTTAAAAACACACATAATGCTATTTGCCAAATCATGGCTGAATTCCAGATTCAAATCTATAAAAGTCACCATGTGATGTTCTATCAAAATTTCTAGCACCTACCTTAACTCTGCCCTAAGCCCCTGGTTTCTCTTCATTCTACAGAACATTCCCACCCAGGCTCCAGGCCTGATGGATAGCTTCCCTCTCCCTTATCTCATTCCTACAACACTAAGGCATGAGGAGGGGCTTGGAGGGGAGGGAAGAAGATGCCTGTAGTGCCTGTAAAGTTGAAGATAACGTTTAAGCTTTGTTACACCAATGAGGCTGCATTAAGCTCCCACGACCTTGAGCGCGAGCTGCAGCTTGGGTTCCTCTCCTAAAGACTTTAATAAAGTGAAAAATTGTTTCAATACAAAATGTGATATTGGGACATTGTTCGTGCATATATTGAGCTTAAGTCAAATATTCTGTGTCCTCAAATCCGACTGATTAATAATTAGAACGAGAAATTCTGTCTTTACTCTAATGTGTTTAGGAAAACTGATGGATTTAATTTTTTTTATCAGCCAAAAGTAAGAAAAATGTAATCTTTCTTAAAGTATCTAATACAACAATGCAGAATAATTAGTTTCTATGAAAACACGCATAATGGGACTGAATAATAAATCACTTTCTGTTTTGTATCTGTCTCTCTGATGGAGGAGAGATTTACTACACAGTATAGTGCATGATGCTGTAGGAAATACCAGGCAATAGAAGAAATCTATAAGGGAATAAAGTATTTCCAGCTGCGCATTATAAAGGAGCGTTTCATCTTGTGACAAAGCCTCAGGGATAGGTCCAAATAATTATCAGGCAAAAGACAGCTCCTCTTAGAATGCCAACTTGCCGAAATATGTTGGCCCATAAAGCTCTGATTCTGCATCCTCCATGGCCATTTATTTTGGTAGACCGGTGCACTTCCAGAGGGTTTTCCTCTACCCTTTTCTTCCACCACGTTTGGTGCCTTAGACACACTAATGCTGAAAGGGGCTGCTCCAGGCCCTTCTCACTGGGCAGTGCAATGCACATTTTGTAGCTGGACGAGCCAAGGCACAGGGAGATCTATTGGCGCGGCCAAGGCCACATGGCAGGCAATGACATGCCTGAGCCTGGATCAGAATTGAGTTCCCTGCCAGCAGACTTAACCCAAAGCTCTCTTAATTGAATTGCAAGGAATAACTAAAATCTCAGGAGGAAGCTGGATTCCCCAGCTGCTACAACTCTATTTAACTTCTTCTGAATTGTAGTTTTTCTTAGTTTTCTTCAGCTTTCTTCTAGGAAAGGAAGCAGAATGAAAGCAAGTAGGTTGATATCTTGACTCTTATCCAGGTACATTCATGAGGTGTCCAAAACAGGCTTGTTGCTGGGCATTATCATCCTGCTGCTTCCATTGCCTGCTGCTAGAACATCATCTCTGTGCTGATTCCATTTGGACTTGACTCCAAAGGCATGATTTAGTCTGACTCCTTTTCACTTTACAGGTGAGTTCATTCTGATTTACACTGCCAAACCACAACAGAATCTGTTCCTGTGGGTTTAGTCAATACTTCCACAAAGAATATTTTTCTTTGATCCTGGCTTCAGCTTCCCTTCTTGGGAATTCTTTTGAGACCAAAAACAAGTTCGAAAAAGCAGTATTTCCACAGTGCTTGTGACCTGAAACACAGTCACATGGAGAAAGCTCTTGCGTTAGATTCAAATGCATTAACTTTCCTTAGCAAATTTGACTCAATTCACATGGGAAGTTGAAAGGTCTGTGTAATTCTTGCTTACTTCTCTGGAACACAATTCATGGTACATCTATCTTTTGTTTGGTAATGGTAAATGGTCTCGAGCTCTTTCTCCTGATAGTAGGACATCTGAAAGCCCTTCCTTTTCATGAGCTGTCAATGCACTATACACAGATAGTAGTGATCCTCAGGAATAAAGCCAGTTAAACCTCTGCTTTTAGACCATAGTACTTGCACTGATTTTTTTTTTAAGCAAATATGTGCAAGAGGGACTTTACCTAGAACTGATAGGCAGTGTGCTCTGTAGTGGAGCATGACATCTGTTTGGCAGTACATAGCAGCAATACACAACAGTTTAGGTCTAGAAAGAAGAAATGAGCCACTTGACCAAAACCAAACTGTGAACCTAAGTAGACAAAATAAATATTCACAGCATATCCAGGCATTCACTGCTCCAAGAATGAATAGAAATACCTTATTTCTTAGCTATGAGACATCTCTCCAATAATAGATCACCCTCTACAGGTCTGCTTTGGCTTCTATTCCATACAGATTCATGCAGGCCTAATCCTGCATTATCATACTCAATTCTACTATAAAGTCCTTTTTTCCCTACATTGTTGGTATGCCACAGCCCAAACCTTTCCCATTTGCAAAGTCATCTGAGATTTACAGTTTAAAGGGGTACACTCACTAAAACCAGCACTAGTTAAAACATAACAAATTTCCTTAGTAAATAACAAGCACAGTCATCTGTTCATGACACCTGTGTGAAAAAACTTGCATATTGCTTATAAGTGCCAGAAAAAGCAAGGAGAATGGGGACCATGCAATGATCACACCTAGAAAAAAATGCCATCTCCAGGTCACTGTCCAACACCCTCCTCTACTGGATAAAGCCCAGACAGATAAGTGTGCGTTGCAGGTGCAGCACAGTCTGACTCAGTGTTTTAGCAGCATCAGACCAGCACCCCGTCTTGCTGTCCTTCTGCCTTTTCTGTACTCAGGCTCTTCAGAGCCTTGAGGCACTCAAGCTCGTAGAGATTCACTTGTAACCTGTTCCATGTGACAGATGTCCAGTGTGAAATACAGCAGTTGGGATAGACTTTTCAGAACAGCTCCTTTACTTTCTCACACCCAGCGGGGTCACTCCTGGCCCAGACTCAGGCTTGTTTACCCTTTCAGCTGTTCCCTACCGTAGGTAGCTGTTCTCAAGCTGCCACAATCAGTGTCACAGGAAAATTACCACATAACATACATGACAAGTCACACCTACACTGCACAAAAGGCAAGAATATGCAGTGATGTGTCAAATGGATCATATTCGGGTATCATCCAACACGTACAGTTCATGAAAACTGACATCTCTTGTCAGCTGAAGGAAATGATAAATTACAGTGCATGCAGGCTGAGGAACTGACAGGCTGTGACTGTGGGCAGGGCATTCTCAGGGCACAAACCCAATGCCTGCCTTCTCCCACCAAGTCTATATACTTGCATGTATAGATAGAATCACTAACTTTAGGTTGTGCAGGTTATAAACATCTCAGAGAACATACCCAGGCATCCATATCTGCAGGTTGTCCTTCCCTCCATCTGTAGATAAGTACCTGCTCTGCTATCTCTTGAGCAATTCTCCTAGTGAAGTGGAACTGCTAGAAGAGGTAGCCAAGCAAGCTGAGGGGTCAGTCATTGCTGAAGGTACAAGCCTGGAACTTCAGAGTGCCAGATCCAGCTCTCTCCTCTGCCACTGGCTGTGTTTACTTTGGTACAAGTCATCTGGTCTCTCTGAGCTTCAGTTCTCCCTCTATTAAATGAAACAGCAAAACTCTCCTGTTAAATGAAGTATCATAAGTATGATAAACAATGCAAGCACTGAGATATACTAACTTACATTGATGTGCTCTAGCTTAAGCACCTTAGACAGACTAATAAAGGCTTTATGGAGCACCTGATGAAATCATTAAATAGATGCCTGTGGATTTCAGCAGGCAGTGGTTAACCCCCTATGAGAGAACAGGTGGTTTCTTCATTGCCTGTATAGCCAAAAAATGTTTGCTGTTAGACATGTCCCTTGCACTTTGCTCTTCCCAACACACATCTTAAAATGTAGGAAGGATCTCAATCAATGACAACTCTGAGCCTAGAATTAGATAGCTGTATCAATAAGATAAAATAAGCTGCAAGCAGCAAATAGAGGAAAGACAATACCAAGCTTAGACAACGAAGTTTTGAGTTCGGTTCTCAGCTCATTCACAGATTTCCTGCATAATCTTTGACAAGACATTTACTTTCAGTATGCACCAGCTACTCATCTGCAAACCGAGGATGAATAATCATTCCCTTGCCCTTGCTTTCTATTTAAAGTGTAAGCTCTTGGGGCTGAGGTTTCCATTTATTGTTGACAAGTCTATATCAGCCATGAAATGTTTCACTAAATTGCAGAAAAACTGTTACAGATACAGATTATTTTTACTGTTTGTAAACAGTCTACCCTGGGTCCAGAATAGCCACGCACACTGAGCACAGCCATTAAGCTCCACTGGACCCTGTCACTGGCACAACATCTGAAGCAAAGTGTTGTATTAAGAAAGCAAGATCACTTCAGCAGTAGATTGTCCCTGTATATTTGCATAGAGCTGTGCCCTGCTAAATGGGATCCCCTGGATACAGATGTACTTGAGAGGTCAGTGAGTGCAGCAGCGCTGGAGCAGCTCCGTGAAAGTCAGCTCATATCCAGAAGCAATGTTGTTATTTAGGGATTTCAAAGGTCTGGAGCACTCCAGCCCTTTCTTACTCCTGATGAAGGAGATGTGATTACATATATGTAGAGTGTGAGCCCTGAGCCCCAACCAGGAGGTTCAGGAAATGTCAAAGGAAAGATAACAGTGAGTACAGAGAAACTCCCCCACACAGGGTTAATCTCAGTCTGATGACTGTACTGAGACACACGTCTATCCTCACCTTCTTTCTTTCTCCAAGAGACTCTTCCAGATCCCTCTCCTCTGAGAGGAAGAGGTAGAAGAGCTCAAGGAGAATGTATTTGCTAAAGACCGTATAGAACCGAGGAGCCACATCTGCACAATGGATTCAAGATCAGGCCCATCTATTTCCCAAAGATGGGCTGCATGAAGAGAAAGTAGGTGAAGGTTGAAACACATCCTATGTGAACATAGGGTTGATTATGAACATCATGCCATTCCTATTGCTCTAGCACAAGAGATACCAGAACAAAGAAATGGCTTCTGTGAGTGGGTTTAATTTTTTAACAAGTTACTATGTGGCTATTGTTTAAAATTTTGGGTGTTTATCTTTGCAATGTCTGTTGCAAACACTGTAATTTTCCAGCAGCCAGGTACACTGAAGACAAAAGTACTAATAATGTGACATCATTACTTTTGTTCCATAGCAACCCCCCCACCCCTTACACAACAGGTTATAAGTCTGTAAAACTCTGCATTTTACAGCATTATAAAACTCCTCCAGCTGTTATAAATATATCGTTTTAAGCACTTGCATTTGAGAAAATGAAACAGAAAAATACCACTGAAAAGTTCAATGCTTTTTCTTCTCTGCATTCAATTGTATTAACTTTTTCCCTGCTGGTCTCCCAGACCCACTGCTGAGCTGGCAGACTTCCACGGAAACCAGGGGAACGCTCCAGATTCACGCAGGCTGTTTGCTGGTACAAAGCAACTATTTTGCTATGAGAGATGTCCAGTGGGGGTGAACTTTTACTAAAAGGATACATCTAGCTTGTTTGCCTGCATGATGGGTACGTGTTATCTAACTGGCTCCAGAGCCATTAGAAATGGATTTGTAGAAGTGGAATCCATGATGGCACTGTAAGATGGCACAATATAGTCACTGGTAGAGTTGCTTCCTATCTGCAGGGAAAGGGACTGGTGCTGTGGCTATTGGCTAGAACTACACTTTACGCCGCAACAAAGTTCTCAGCAAAGCACTTAATCCCACAAGAAATCTTTAATTTTATCAATTGTTAGGTGGGACAAGTCTTCACCACAGGTGTGGCTGTAGGTGGGACACACCTTCACTGAAGCAGGGGAGGAGGCAGAGACTGTACAGTGGCACAGGTCCAGGTCTTACCTAAGGAGTGCACAGGCACAAGGGCAGGCAGCTGGGACAACATCATCATTTGGCAATCTGCTTGTTTTCAGTGATGTTTGTGTTCAAAGACCTCTTTTGTTTCTGTTTTGGGTATGTTGGTTCAAACAATGCCTATAAAATGATGAATTAAATATGCACTATTTGAAGCCAACAAAAGTTTTGCCACCAATTTAAATTTGGGAAAGACACTTCAGGTCCAACAAGCACCCATGGAGTCTTTTTTAGGAATCCAAAGAGAGGGAAACCTCAGCCTGAACTTGTGCATTCTGTGGAAACAGTAACTACTGTAGTCCTCAATCACCAGTGCCTCCCATAGTGAAGAGATAGTGAAGAATATTGGCTTGTTGTTGCTTCTGCTCTAATTGAAACACTCCAGAGCAGGGTCTGGCTCTCACTTTGTACAGTGGTGGGTGTTCTCAGAGCCATGACTCTACTAAAAGTGTAAAGCTGTTGCTAGAACAGAAGCAAAACTGCTATTAACTAATTGCAGGTGAGTTCTACCTCAGGCATGCTCTAAGATGGGAGCCTTATTTTACAGGGCTATGGATTTTACCATCGCAAATGAGGCTTCAGATTTTTTCCTTTTTTTACATGCTACTATTATTTATATTTTCCTTGCCAGTGCTTGAAGCCATCATGATAGTGTATTGGGTAATGACAGGATAATTGTTTGTTTTATTGATCTTTATAAACCATTCTGCATCTCTACATGATTTATAGCATTTTAAATACTCTCTCCTTTCCTCTCCATTCCCCTGCCATCGGGGCAGTTAAGTAGATCAAAAGCCCACTGGCTACGAGCAATCCAATTAACAATGACAAAAGAAAGAAAAAACTTTGGAAATAAATGAGTCCTTACACCATTTCTTTGATGGTTGCCTATTGATCCTTTCACATTGAAAAATGTGAAGCAGTTAGAATTGTGAAGAAATGGAGGTGCAGGAACAGTGAGGAAGGAAGGAGGGAAGGAAGGAAGGAAGGAAGGAAGGAAGGAAGGAAGGAAGGAAGGGTCACATACCAGGACGTCAGTGTTCCAGTGCTGGGTCAGGACTACAGGCAGCTCAGGCTGTTTGTGTTGGACCACAGTCCAACTGGGCAATGCCCTCTGGGAGATTCATCAAAGCAGCTGCCGGAGGTGCGGCTCATTGTCACAGCAGCCCCACTGAGACACTGCCACCATGTCTCGGGAAAGAGAAAAGCTGAGGCCAACCATTACAAGTGCAGTTTTATCCAGCTGTTCATTTCCTGCCACGTGCACTGGGATATTTTTATTTGTGCATGCAGCACAAATGTATATCTGAGACACTTTAGCTACAGTTCACCCAATGGCCACTTACTCAACCACCAAATAACCCTTCCAACTTCCTACCCACACAGTGTCACCCCACTCCTCAAAAAAAAAGGCATCAGGCACCATTATAAAGACAGTACAGTACTGATACCAAGAATTTCCATGCATTTATACCTGAAATTACAGCAATTTTCTCTGTAGAACCAGGATTTTCAGCTGCAAGATGTAAGTAGATGTCAGCATGTCATAAGCACCCTGCTATTCCCACACTGCTAAACAGTATGAGGTGTCCCAGCAGATGAGAAGGGGATCACAGCAGAGAACAGGCATATAATCACTGGAATAGGTGGTGCTTGCCTTACTTCTACTTGGAAATACCTGAAGAGACAGGAATTAGCTAATTTACATACTTGAAAAGTCACAAGAGTGTTTTGGGGCTGTTGAGGAAACCACTAAAAAATGAAGAGGGTGCTGGAAGAGGTCCCTTACCCACTTTAATCTTCATCTCTGAATTTATAAGGAGACACTCACTGGAATTTTTATCTGTCCTTGCAGCAAATCGATTAGGAGAGAACAGAGGAGGGGAAGGGAGGTAGGTTGCCCCTTGGCCACTTTTGCAGGTTACTGAACCAGTAGGTAGAAATCCAGTAATGCAGAAGAGTCAGGCAGGGGAGAAGTCTTTGGAAGAGCCTTTTATCTGCCTCATGTTGCAATGTGAATGATGAAGTTGGGGCACTCCTGAGCCCATTTCTCTCTGCAGGTATGACTACAGTGCAATCAGGAATGTGATTGCAGCACATACTGGCATCCTTCAGCTAGTTCAGATTTAGAGAGCAATGCTTTATCCTGTGCAACATCTCTTTATCTGTTAAAGACAGGAGCCCCTGTGAAAAGCCAGCACTGTGCCCCTATTTTTACTGCCATCTGGTTGAGCACCTAGACACCACTGTCAGAAGACAGGGAAGAAATTCTGGATGGAGCCTGTGTATTCAAAGCACACACTGAAATGATAAAAAGAAAACCTTATCATTGTGCTCATTTGATCCCCCAGGACTGGTCATCCTGGCCTGCTATATACATAGACACTGGCTCATTTTGAAACTAGCTCACAGCTCCCAATCACCTTCATATTCAGGATGAACATCTCTTCACATGGGTTTACCTGACAGCTCTGAGCAAAACCCTTATTCCTCTCTAGTAAATGTGATCAAACTCTGTCCTGATTTTTCATGTTCCTTTACATTCAAAATCAACTTTTCCTCAAGGTTTACTTTTTTTTTCCACAGTACACAGGCATGACATAATCAAGAAAACCAAACTCTACGTGCCTGACAGAAGATTTTCTCTGAAATACAGAACTACTTTATAGCAATCAATAAAGCACTAGAGTAAACCCATGTCTTCTGTGGAAATTCCCCCAGCTAAAATAGAGCTTACCATCAGCCGAGGTGCCATCACTAGAGGACTTAACAGTACACATCAGAGAAGAAACTGTTCTGTTATCATTGCACCAATTGCTTTTGTCTCCGGTTGCCTTTGAAAACTCCAATCTGGTAAGTATTCTGTGTCCACTGTCTGTTTCCATGTCCTTACCCAGGAAGAGAAAGGACAACATATGGTTTTGAAATCTTACAGAAGACGTATTTGCAACATCTGCCTGTTGAGTACATGTAACACTTCCCAGCAAAGTGAGCCGATGCCATCAAATAGGAATAAGCTTTGGAGGGGAGGGTCCCAAGCATAGAAGACTTCTCCAGTTCATTCTATTGGGTTACATAGGAGAATACTGGAGTCACATGGAAGTCTCCGGAAACAGCACGAATCAAATGCTGTTGGTTCGAACTCAGTGGAAGGGAAATTTCAGTCTCTTGAATGGTTTCATAATGCATCAGGGCACATCAGAAGCGAAGGAAACAGTCTGGCAGAATTGCATTAATTTTCATGAACCCAGCAGCCCTGGAAAATCATGAAAACTGCAACATAATGAAACCCTGGAAGGGAAAAACCTGCCCTCTTCTTCACTGCTGGAGAATCTGAATGCGGATTCCATCAAAGGAAAGAGCCTGAGAATCCACAGCAGGAATAAAAATTAACCCTTTGGCTCATGGGACTGCAGGGTTGAGGAGTCACCGTTCTCCCAGTTACTTGTCTGCCAAAAGTGATAAACTCCTGTACGAGGGCTGCCCATCTCTGCAATTAGAACTTAGCACTCTGCATGACACAATGAACTGCTGCCAGCAGGAATTAAAGAATACATTTTTTTTCTGTCCTCACAGTATTTATCTTCTGCCCTCATTTCTCAGGGCCTGTCTCACTGATTTTAGTAGAAATGGGATGCATGTATTAGATTGATAATGTCCTAGATGGAAGAATGATGCTTGCAACAAAACAAACAAAAATAGTTTCTTGCACTTATGTGAAGTGAAAAAAATCAACCCCAAGCGCAAACCCCTGCCAGATTGTATAAATTAGCTTATCCTTTCAGATATTCCCATCTCCTGTATTTTACTCAAAAGCTGGACCCCTGGACACAAAAAGCGGGAATTGTCTCCATATTGCTACTATTGTTACTGAGCAGAAGAATAACTTAATTCTGAAAGTTGGCATGATACATGAGCATTATGTATTAAATACTTCATGCCTACTTCATGCTACTGCATTGTGATGAAATTTACATTCAGTGTTACACCACTGAATGTAAACGCAGGTTACATTCTGTGGGGCCACAAAGGTACCTTGGTTTCATTCCTGCCTTTGCTGATTGAGAAGCAGACAGCAATTAGCTAGCAGCAGTTGCTCTTCCAGGAGCTTTGCTGACATCATCTCCAATGCCAAGGAACAAACAAAGCTCTTTTAGCAGGATAAAAAGCACAACATGCATTGAGGTTGTTGTTGTTAAACAAAAATAACCAAGCTAATTTCAGCTCCATTTAAAAGCATGGGAAATAATCATTGCTCAGTGAATGGGAAAAGGACAAAATCAGTACAGAGAGAAATCATTTGCAGGGTCGTGAGAGACTTCTACAAGCCATAAGTACTGAAACTATTTTTAATATATTCAACAGTGCCATTTAAATATCTATTGCCCCCTAGTATAAGGCTTTGGGAATCTTTCCATTTCAGGAATTTCTATATATGTGTATTTTTTCCATTTTCTCACCTTCATCTCTTATATAATAAACATTTACAATTAAACAAAATTATAATTGATAAAGCCTTGTTTGCCCAAGGGACTTATTCTCCTCAGTAAATTTAGCCCCCTTGGAAGCACACGGAGAATGGCTGGTCAACACTGCACTGGGTGCTGTACAATTAGAGAGGAAGAAATATCACTGATTTAAATGGCATACTAAAAATTTTGCAGATGTGCAAGTGAGATGCAGATAAATTAACAGACTTGCTCCAGTTTGTCTAAAGTGCCAGTCAGGGAGAAAGGATTGATGCCACAGTCACTGAGCCACAGTCCATGCCTTAACCACAAAGCCATTGTTTTTGAGATTTAGATTTTAATCACACTGGAACAAGCCCAGAACTACTTTATTGTCTAGTGCAGCATCCCTAGAGATACCACTGTAACTCTAAAGACCATTTTGCTCAGAATGGTCAGCGGCCTGCTGACCACAGCCTACCTCATTCATTTTCCTCCCAGTCATGACATTTCCCATCTGCTGGCCTCCAGAACAGCTTTCTCAGGAGCAGAGTGCTGGGATTTCTTACTGCCCCTGCATTTCAAACAGGAACACTTCTCACAAACAGGGGCTGGCCCTGAGATCCAGGTGCATGACAGGGCCTCTCTTGACCTCCCACCTGCCCCACAAATCAAGAGTTAGACCAAACCCTCCAGCAGTACAAAACAGAGCATGACTTTGGTCACCGGAGCTACAGGAATACCCTCAGACAGGGCAGGTTTCACAGAGCAATGGTCTTGTCTGCAGGTGAACCTCAGCAGACACTCCAGTGGGATCCTGTTGCATTTCCACAGGAGGAGCAGCTACTCCTCAGGAGGGGTGGGCTGTTGTTTCTTCCCTCAGGCAGACTCCTGCCCTCCCACTTTCAAAGGCCCTGAACAACACTTCCCAGCAGGGGCCCTACTCCCTTTCACACACCAAACCCACCTGAGGACATGGCCTTCCAAAGCCCACACCTGGATATGCTACCTGCCCTTCTCTGGCCCTTCTTCTTCCCAGCTCTGCAAAACTCAGACAAGTCGGACCAGCTCCCCTTTTATCACAGGTAATTCCATACCCTCCATCTTCTCTTCAGATGGTTCCTGGGCAGCTGCTCTATACAGGACCGAAATCTACTCACCTCAGAGCTCCAGCTCTGAGAAACTACTTCACTTGCAGCCTTGGGGCTCTCCCCCTTCAAGGGCCTTTCCCCTCATGGTCTTGGGACTGACCCTCTTGAGGGGGCTGTTCCCTCCAGGGCTCTGTTCCCCTCATGGTGCCAAGACTCACTACCTCTCAGGGGCCACTCCCCTCACGGTACCAGGACCCTCTTGCCGTCTCTGAGGGGCTCGGCTCCCCTCTCAGTGCCAGGACCCTCTTGCCATTTCCGACGGGCATTGCTCCCCTCATGGCGCCGAGACCCTCTCACCATCTCTGAGGGGCTCTGCTCCCCTCATGGAGCTGAGACCTTCTCACCATCTCTGAGGGGCTCTGCTCCCCTCACAGTGCCAAGACCCTCTCACCGTCTCTGAGGGGCTCTGCTCCCCTCATGGAGCTGAGACCTTCTCACCATCTCTGAGGGGCTCTGCTCCCCTCACAGTGCCAAGACCCTCTCACCACCTCTGAGGGGCTGTGCTCCCCTCACGGTGCCGAGACCCTCTCACCATCTCTGAGGGGCTCTGCTCCCCTCAAAGTGCTGGGACCTTCTCCCCCTCTCTGAGGGGCTTCTCTCCTCATGGTGCTGCTCTTCCCTCCTCCAAGGGCCATTCCCGCAGGGCTGCTCGGGAGGCAAGAGCAGCCCTGGGGAGAGACGAGGTGTGAGGCCTGAGCACCAAATGCTCAGGGAAAATGACCGTGCATTTGTGTAATCTGATGCAAATGGATGTATATTTATGCAAATGTGTGTTAAGTAGATTCTACTGATGCTCTGGCTTCAAATATTGGTAAGTGTGTGGTTATACCTATAAAACACACTTAAAACTTCCCTGCAAGCTGCAGTGACCCCGTCGATGTGTTAATTTACACAAGAACAAGGCACTGTCTTTATCTAAGACCAAAACCTAAAGTTTTAGTTTTGCAGATTTTTTTAAACCTGCAATCATTTAAAGCTTTAAAGAGGCTGTAGGGTGTATTTGATCAAGTTTTCTGGCCGAATTCCAGTGAGTATAATTATACCTCATCTACCTACCCCAGCTCTCCCACCTGGTAAAATGTTTTTCTGTTTTCTTCTTGTGTGAGGTGTTAAATATCTACTATTACCCCAGACACTAATGCATGGGTTAGCTGCTTCCCGTGTCAGGAATGTGCCAGTACTCAAGCTGGGAATGTTTCAGGGAGCATGTGCTTCCCATCTCTGTGACTCAAAGGGAAATGGAAGGGTCAATTAGATGCTGGCAATTTTAATTTGCGTGATGAGTATTCTTCTGCTTCTACATTGCCTTGTCTAGGTGCCCAAAGTTCTTTCTAATTTGCAGGGGAGTTTCTGTTCTAAGCCTAGAAATGTTTGTGAAATTGATTTGTAGTTCTCTCTCTCTCTATATATATATAAAAAATAACACATGCATATATGAATGTATGGAAAGTGACTCTGTAACCAGATAATCAATGGATATTGTTAAGTTCTTGAATTAAGCTTGAGACAGAATTAAAGTGGTAAGGAAAAGCTCTGAAATTATTGTTGTGTTAAACATATGTCTTGAAACATACCACAAAACTGATTCACCTATCCCTTCAGAGCTGGGATGGGTAAGTACTGATATTCAGAAAGTATCAGGAACTTTCTGTGGCAGAGGACTACAAAAGTGGTGTTGAAGGTGGCATCAGCAGGGCACAGCCACTTGTAAACTGAAGAGAACCTCCGTGTTGTCTCATAAATTGAAGTTGAAATAAATTGTAAACAATATTGAGTTGAGGGATTTGATCTGATTCAGAGTTTCAGAGCAAATATTAAGTAGCCTAGAATGTGGATGTATGCCATGTTTTATATTCATAAGAGTGTTTTTCTATGTGCATTAATTTAGTCACATAATGAGTGACTAAAATCTTCCTTTTCCCCAAAAGCACTTTAAAAAATTGCTACTAAATTTCCAGATATTCCTATGTGCTCTCTAAAAGGAAATAAAAATGCAATTAGAGGGAATGCTAATTTCCCCAGGACTAGAACACACAGGAGGATGGATCATAGCTCTGTGTCTGCTCCCAGTCTGCTTGGTGGGTCTGGGCAAATTGTCTCTCCATGCTTGTTTCCCTTTTCTTAAAATGGAGATAATGTCTCCAACCTTTGTAAGGCATTTTAAGACTTAATGGTGAAAAGTGTTGTAGAAGTGTTAGATACTATTAAGGGTGTTCAGAATTTTCATTTAGAATTTAAAAAGATAAGAGTTTAGACATTAGAAATTAGGGCTGTACTGATAACTTCAGATCCTGTGTCAAGCAGTGTTTTTATTTTCCAGAGTGGCTTACAGAGTAAATCATTCTGCAGTGTGTGAATTGCAGTTTTGTTTTCCGACAAAAGAAAAAGGTAAATTGTTCTTTGTTTCTGGGAATTTCTTTGCTGTTATAAGGAGATACACTTTGGGTTATTTTCCTCAGGGAACAATTTAAATTACTTTTTTGTTCATTATAGATTTCATCTGCATCTTTTCATTGCATAAGACATTCTTCTAATTCAGAGATTTTTGCAATCAGCATCTTATTTAGTATGTTTTAAAATTACTTTTTTTCAAGCTTTTGAACTTTTATACCCTGAGAACATGTTTAAAGGAACCAGAATCCACCTATTCTATCTGAACAGTTTTCTACTGTGTAATGGAAATAGAGAAACCCAGAGAATGGTGTGGATTGCCACAGTGAAAGAGGGCTGATTTTCCTGCCTTCACTAGGTAAGTGGAAATTTCTGGTTAGATCTATAGCACTTTCTTGGCAACTGAGTCAGGATTTGGTGTAAGTTATTTAACAAGCAGTCATAGGAATTGACTTCTCGCAATTTTCACACAGAATCACAAAATCATTTAGATTAAGAAAGACCTCCAAGATCATCAAGTCCGACCTTCGACCAATCACCTCATGACAACTAGACCAAATAAGTGCCACATCCAGTTGTTTCTTGAACACCTCCAGGGATGCTGACTCCATCCCTGGGCAGCCCGTTCCAATGCCTGACAACCCCTTCTGGGAAGAAAATTCTTCCTGATGTCCAACCTGAACCTCCCCTGGCACAGCTTGAGGCCACGGCCTCTCGTCCTGTTGCTTGTTACCTGGGAGAAGAGGCCAACTCCCACCTGATTACAACCTCCTTTCAGGGTTTTGTAGAGAGCAATAAGGCGCCTCTCAAGCCTCCTTTTCTCCAGACTAAACACCCCCAGCTCCCTCAGCTGCTCCTCATAGTATTTAGTCTCTAAACTCTTCCCCAGTTCCTTTGCCCTTCTCTGGACAGGCCCCAGCACCTCGATGTCTTTCTTGCAATGAGGGGTCCAGAACAGTTCAAGATGTGGCCTCACCAGGGGCAAGTATAGAGGGTTTATCACTTCCCTGATCCTGCTGGCAGCACTGTTTCTGATACACTCCTGGATGCCATTGGCCTTCTTGGCCACCTGGGCACACCTGGGCTCATGTTCAGCTGCTGTCAACCAGCCCTCCCAGGTCCTTTCCCACTAGCCCACTTTCCAATCATTCTGCCCCCAGTGGTAGTGCTGCAGGGCCTTCTTATCACCAAAGTGCATTTTATTATGTCTGGAAATATTTAATGTTTTTCCTAAATTGGTATAATCTGGAGTCATTTGAACCTCAGCTTTTATGTTTTATAGAGTGTATTTCTAAACTTGATGATAGCAAAATGAGAAGCTTGCAGACATGTTCAGCATGTGCCATTAGACCTTGGAAGTCAAAAAGGGCTATAAAGAAGCTGTGGTATGTGCACATGTGTGTAACGTTTTTACAACAAATGGAGTTGGTCTCCTGGAGCAGAAAAGTAAACTCTGCATTGGTGCTGAGTGGTGTAGCTGTAGTTCTCTGCCTTTGTGTGGAAAAGTCAGCAGGATCTGCAGCATTCCCTGGCATTCTTTTGGATACTGTAGACTCCTCAGACTCCTGCTCAGGGATTCTCACTCAAAGGCTAACAGGCAACTTGAATGCTGCTAAGATCATTTTGCTGTTTCTTCGCCGGACTAATTTCCACAGTGACAAAAACGCTCTTGCAAAAGTTACATTATTTTCTGAGATTTGTCTTGGATTACAGCAATGATATGCCACATATTAAATGGATTTGCCTCGTGTTGTGATTGGCCTCCATCCTGGCCAACACAGCAGGGTCTGAACGTGGTTCTCTAGAATTAACGACGGTGAGCTGCTGTGGTGTGAGCTTCAGGCTCTAGCAAGCCCGTATTCTCCGGCAGGGTACAAAGGGGGTTGGTAACAAACACTCACCTGAGGTTATGCCATGACACTTTGTTTCCTCCTTCCCCAGCAGATTTGCTCCTTAGACATTCTCACGTATTTACTCATGGAATGATGTTGCTCTGGGGTGTCACCTGTGGCAGCTGGGGTTGCTGGAATAGTGGAATCGTTCATTTCACAGGTTTTTCCTTTCTAGAGTTTAAGGACATACATGATGTGAATCTGTCAATCAGTAGAAGAAGAGAACACCACTGCAATAGTGCTGCCCTGCAGAACTGCATTTGGAGCACCTCTGTGATTCCAGTCCCGTGGCCTGTTCTGTTGTGTTATCTTGGGCAAATCACTACATCTCCATCTCTAGCCTAACACACCAGAACATTTAGCATAGGCCCCAAAGAAAAGCAATCATCTCCATAAATCTTCTGAACTGCCTGCCTTCTGAAGGCATATCCCTCGTTGGGTAAAATTAGGAAGTGATCATCATGGATCATAAATCCACTGGCCTTGGCTCTGCATCTAACTTGTATCCAAAGTCGGATGCTGAGAGCACAGTTTCATGGTACACAGCAGTGTGGGTGCTCTGCACTTTTCAGCTGCAATAAGTGCATGCTGATTTCTCTGGGTCATATTCTTCCTTGCCCTAGTACAGTTTGCTCTTTAATCTCCGAGCCTCATTTTGTCTATTTGTAAAATCCAGTGTGTACCTATTTGTTTGTGGAATGCACTGGACAGACCTAGATAGAGAAGCTAGTCATGTTCTCTATTTTACTCACCTCCTGGGGCCTAGGAGAGTTAATGTCTACACAATGCCTTAGCAAGCGTAAAAGTGCTTAGGTTCATTATATATTGATCTATGTGCAAGAAAACTACACAAAATAATAAAACATGCAATGTACTTAAAATTGACTGCGGGCAAAGGAAAGATCTTAAATCTAACCTAAAACATAGTGCAAGTCATGTGAATGAATAGAGTTAGGTGGGCTTCCCACTCAATCCAGCACAAATGGGAAAGCATATATGGGGTCCTATATTTGGAAATAGCACAGGGCCCAGAGGGGGCTGTGTCTAGATAAGAATTCCCATGTGGAGACAGAGACACGAATTAAATTAGAACGGATATTAGAGCTCTGGGCCAGATTCATCCCCTCACTGCAGCAAAGTAAACCAGAGGAACACCAGCAAATAATGGATGTAACGCCAGCGTGAGCGAGAGAAGAATCAATCCACAGGTAATAAGGGCAGCATCAGTGCCTGCCTAGGGTTTCATCCTGTGCTTTGTCCTAATTATGAGCAGTTTAATGGCATGCTAAAATACAAAACAGATTTATGAGCCATTGCCATCTCCCTCTGCATTGTTATACAGCTGACTCAACAGTACTTTTACTCCTTGGCTAGAAGGTCAACTTAGGTTTTACTAAGCTAGGGCTGGGGCTCAGACTCAGAGGCTCACTGCCTCCCTGAATGCTGCTGCTAGAATAAATGCTAAACTGAAGTCTCATCTGCTCTCTCCATGTCCTGTCCAGATGGATATTTAAGATCCCACAGCACACCTTGAATAGAGGACAACTCTATATATCTAGCCAGCATTCTTCCTTCATTAAAAAAGACTCAGGCCAGCTTGTATTTGAAGTCAGCAGAATTACTTCTATTTTTTTTCTTGCAAAATCAGTATCTTTTCAGAGTGGAAATACTGAACCTAAAATGGGAAAGGAGTAATGTGTAAAATGAAAGAGGCAATGTTAATCATTGAAGAAAATAAGGCCAAAGACTGTGGTGAGATGACTGTGGGCTATTGCTTGAAGTGTATTCATTAAGTGCAGTGTACCTGAGCACTGCATTGCCTTTTGGGGAAAGAAAATGAAATGATGCACAAAGCAGATGATGAGCCGCAAGATTTCCTGGATTCTCTTTTCAGTGTTGCCCCTAACAGACTGTAGGCAAGTTCTTTCATCTCTCTGTGTCTCAGTTTCATGACCTGTAAATAGCAATAGTGATAATTTGCTGGTTTTCAGCCTGGCTATGAAACTTGACCTGCCACAGTTAACAAAATGTTTTGACATTCTTGTGGAAAGAGGAATGGGTTCAGCTGCATCTTCACTCAGAGCTGCTGATTGCCACAAACTAGAAGGATGTCTCAAGAGAAAGATCACATAATACTTCTCTTGTTTCTTATATATCTCCTCACCTCCACCCCAAGAAAGCAGTTCTGGTTCAGACCGTTATTTTTATGCTTGGCAAAAAAATCACAATCACTTTCTAGCAAAACTTTATGATTCAACTTTGTTCATCGACACTCGACTTTCAGAGGGATGCTGCAGATTTGCTTTGCTCTCTATTTTCAATGTGGCAGCTTTTCTGAGAGTGAAATTCTCACGCGCCTTAAGCACGAATTTGCTTGAAGAGTCAAGTCAAGACCCTGGCACTAACCCATCTGAGAGGAGCTTGCTCATGCTCCTCTGAGAAGAGAGACCATACCACTGCATTAGCAGTTTGTGCCTTGCGTCAGTAAGTTTGTTAGTGAAATTCTCAGCTTCCACCAGAGAAGATGCTGGTGGAGTAGGATTGACAGAATAACTTTTGCCCCTCATATTATCCATATATCTTCCATGTATCCAAACTTCAGAATGCTGACAGTGAAACAACTTGGTGATAAGATTTTCTCAGTTCTTCTCCATGCTGGGATACAGACATGAAGTCAGGGGGCAGGTAGAAGAGCTTCTTTCTTTTCATGGGACATCAAGTGTGTACCATAGTGTTTGATACCTCTGACAGACTTATATCCACATCTATCTCAGTAACTTTTCTTCTGGGCTCAAGACTAGTTCAAAATACGCTGTTATTTTAGGGACAATGTGGGAAAGGTAAATGTGGCCATGACATCCACAGCCCTCTGAATCCCACGCCTGAAATCTCAGGTGTCTGCTGGCCCCTGATCTGGCTGATAGACTGTAGCCAGCCTGCCTCTCTTGGCATCAGCACCTCCCTGCTCAGTGCCAAAGCTGCAGTTCTGTAAACAGATCTCATCCTGGCATATATTATATTGCCATACAGGCAACACTGTTCTAACTGATTAATAACAAGCAGCTTGATAGGATTTGGGGAGGCACTGGAGTAATTAGTAAGATAAGGGCAGGTTTCTTTGTGCTGCACTTTCACGGATGACAAAAGCTTTCCCCCTGAAGAGTTTCACTGATAAATCTGTATATAATAATAATAATAATAATATTAATAATAAAGCTTTTTGCTAAAATGCAAGTTAAATATTCCTTTAGGGAATAAGAAGAAAGGAAATGTTCATGTCCTAGTACTTATTGGAGGCCAGCAGAATGGAAGAGGAGAGGAAGCTGCTAGGAAAGAATCTGCTTTTCCTTCTCTGCTGACAGCAAGGTTTGAGATTTCATCCCCAAACAGGTACCATGGTTCATCTGGGCAGGGCTGGCCGCTGAGTGCTTGGAGCCTGGGCTGTCTGTGCATCAGCAGGGCACAATGTGCTCATTTCCTCTGGCAAGACAGGGGAGTTGCTATTCTAAACTGGGCCCTTCTCTGCCCTTCCCTGGAGTCACTCCCTCTTATTCTGATCCAGGGATCAACAACATACAGACTCTGTGGGGCAAGTTTAAGCATCCACATAGCTGGCTGGTGGCTGTGGGATGATAAATACTGAATATTTCTTATTCATCTTCTCAGCAGGCATAGTTTCTGTTAGCTGCAATGAGAAATTACGAGTGTGGGTTTGACTTATACAGAATAAGTGACCAGGTATTAAAAAAAAGAGGGGGGGGGAACTAAAAGGCTATAAATGTTACTGAAGTGACAAGTGATCATTTACCAAAAATATCTTTTAATATTGCTGGAACTTTTAAAACAATCTAATTTACACAGAACATTCCTCACTAATTGAAGCTGTCTCTTTTTTTATTAAATAGAAAGGTTACAAAAAGGTATATTGACGTTTTGAGAGTGATTCTTCTCAGGAGCACACTGACTGTTATGAATAGGATTTCACATGATGCAAGCCCCTAAATGCCTACAGTGATATGAGGAAACCTGCAGATTCTTGTAATTGTAAATGCAATAGGCAAGGCTTTGGGCTATTGCATCTCCTTTCTGGAGATCATCGTTGTAAAGCTCCAAGTGTTGTTTAGCCCTTGGTGTTCTCATTTATTTCCACAGCTTTTTCTGAAAGCACAAGTTTGAAAAATGGAAGTCTTTCAAGAATAATCACTCTCTAAACACTTAATGCTGCTGTGACAGCACTGTCTATCACTCAAGATTTAACTTTGGAAATCCACATAACATAGAGAAAAAAACCTTTTCCAATTAGCCGAGACTGGAGGCAGATTAGTTCTCGACTGCTGCATTGAGGGATGCCAGGGTGTGTATTAATGGACCCCAGGAGATGACTTCTGACCACAGTTCTGACTGCATTGGGTGGCACATAAAAAGGCAGCAGCAGCTCTCCCACCAAGACATGCAGGACCAGCCAGTTAATGTGAGCTACCCTTGGGTGTATCTCATAGGTCTTAGTGATCTACAAACCTGTCAAGCACAAAATATGTCATCCTCACTCTGTTATATAGATGGGGAGGCTGAGGTGTGGAAAGGTTAATAGATTGCCCAAGGTCATGCCATTCCTTTGGCAGACCTCGGAATAGCACCCATGCCTCTGTCTCTACTTTTACGGACACGTGCACTTGTTCAGGTCTCCGCCACAAAGTCTGCTCGACAAACTTTTCCACTTTTTTTGATCTTTGGGACCTAATTGACACCCATCTTCATGATCACTGGTGTTGCAGAATTAACAGCCTTTAAAACCTTTTGTAGCTTAATTCTCTTCATTAGAGCAAAGAGCTGCTTTTCCCCAGTCAGCAAGATTTTGATGTTTAGATCCATGGTGTTGCAAGGCTTGTAGCAGTTCTTGCATCAAGAGTTTAATGTTGCTTTGTTCAGATCTGTAGCACAGATTTCTATCACTTCAGCTAACAGGGTACATTGTAAATACTGCTCTATGTCATGAGATCCTGACATTAAGGGATGCAGAATAAAGAAATAATCAGATGCACACTGTCAGGAATTTTTTTAATCCTGGCTGGTAATAGATGATGCAGGAGGGGTGGGCTCAGCTTCAAGTCTGTGCTGTAGTTCCCTTGCTCTTGGTCAGTTGTTTCTCTTCCTGAGCTTTCACTCTCCCCTCCCCCAGCTTTTCTCCTGATCTCTTTTTTTCACTCATTCCATCAACAAGCAAAGTTTCATCAGTTCCAACTCACTCTTCCAAATTTCCATCTCCCTTCCTTTCAGTTTATAGTCACCCTGTGCTTTCTTTAACTCAGAGCCTTCTTTTGGTCCTACAAACCTCATCTTCTGCCATCTGCTTGGCCCATAATCTGACTTCTTCCCTCTGCACTCCCAGCAAGTCCTGGGACTCTTCCTCCCACCCTTTTTGTACCTTTTTAGCTCCCCTCTCTAATTCTGGTCCCTTCTATTACTATATTTTTTCCTGAAGATGACAAAAGACATATTCCCATTCACAGTGTCATACGTGAGAGAGAGCTGAGCAACCATAATGGAGGGCATTGCTACCAGTAATATATATTAGTATTTTATTTAGGCATAAAAATATTCTTTTGGAAGAATTAGATCTAAAGATTATGGGACATTAAAAAACTGAAAAATTTAATCTGATGATAAGGAAATAGAAGATGGATTGAGTAACAGGCAAATGCTGCAGGGGAAAAAACAAAAACAAAGGCAAAAAATAAATCACAGCATGATGCAGGCAGATTGGATGCCATCCTTGTGCAGCCCTATCCATACCCCTCAAAAGAACTGTATTCTGGGCCCTTTCTTATTGAACAGACATACATTGCTTGGTTTCTTCCAGATGATGCTTCTAATTTCTCTGTGACTGCTGCACTGTGATTTTGGAGAGTTATTTTTCACCTTAGTGTTATGTGGTCAAAAGACATAAGGAGCGAGATGTGGTCTGACAAAAAGACCAGGTTCTGGGAACTCTCTAATCCAGGTCTGATACAGGCCCTTGCTGCATCCTGGACTGATCACTCAGTGTCAATATCCTCAGCTTCTTCAGCGCTCTGAGGCAGAGATAGCAGTACTGATCAAACTGCTGCAGGAGGGTGTTGCACCAGGACTCATCTGTGTTAAGTGGGATGACACTCTAGCTTTGGCTTCTCCTGCTGATTTTGATAGGAAAGGTAGTTAGTTATATTTTGCACCTCTGCTTGCTTCCAAGAAGCTATTGCACTGCTGAGCAAAAATGAGCCTGCAGTCGCTGTACCTACTGTGTTGCTTTTTTTAGGACTACTACATTAGAGCCGTGGTGACCAGACAAAAAATAGGGCAGAGCTGAAACAGTTCCAGGGAAAGGAAGCGTCACGGAGAAGATAATAGCAAAGCAAAGCATAGATTCTAGCTTTTGTATGTTTCTAAAACTAATTTTTTAACTACTGGACCAGATTCCCATGCACTCTGAAGCCTCTTTTTCTTAGGAGTGCAAGAACGAGGATTGAATTAAATTATTTCTGTCAGTAGAAGAGTATAAGCCACCAGGGCAGTGATACTGTGGGTTTGTTTGTTTGGTGGTGGTTTTTTTGACTGAAGTCATAAGCAGTTTTATATTCAGGAAAGATGTGGGTAATATACTTTGGGTAGTTCACTGAATGGGTATAAATAATATAAACTGCACAAGTTCTGCTTATATAAAATCGGAGAGACCAACTCAACTGCACAAGGACCTGGTCATGTGCTTTCCTTAGTTCTCACTAAATATATCAGTAAGGATAGCAGATATTTTAGATATGAATTCTGATTACTGCAGACTGAACTACAATGTATGTCAAACAAACCCATTAAGACTGTGCAGTTTTCATTAAATTGTTTGCAGATGGATCTGACGAGAGTGGACAGAAACATGCAGGTATTTTTACTCATCTCTGAGAAGGGGAACCCCACTTATTTAAATAACTTATTTTACATATTTAGCAGAAGTTATACAGGCTTTTAGTATTGCAGTCTCTCATACTCCCGTCCAACATTTGCCTATTTCTTTTTGCTTCAAGTTACTACTTGAGATTTAATTGAAGCAGTCAGTCTGTGGACAGAGCATTGGGGCAGGCACTGAAGCATATTCAGGTTGGTTCTCACTAGAAAAAGGAACAGTCTCCTTCCCAGTGCCAGGAATTCACACAGAAGTAACAGACTAATGCTCCTTCAATGCCAAGGAGAATAAAAGAAGAGCATATTTGCTAAGAAAAGAAATTCTAATAAATACTGAAGGAATAAAAGTATAGTCTAAGGTTAGATCAGAACATTAGTAGTGTGGATCCTATTAGCAACATTTTGTAGCAGATATTATGTATGTCATAATTGTCAGCTGATTATAAATACTGGCTTCCATTACATAGGAAAACTGCTGTCCAAAATTACTATGTACAAGTCATCATTAAAAAAGTGTCAGAGATAGTGACTGGAGAGGATTAGGCTTAGACATGACTATTCCTGCTTTGGGGTGAGGGAGTATGCTAGATGATCTCCCAAGTTCTCTTCCAGTTTTACTTTCCAAGGCTCAGTAATGTCAGTGACTTTACAAAGGGAACTTCCTTGAGTTTTTACAGCAGTGAAGATTGCATAATATTATTTACATTTCCTAGGTGTATATCAAGAAGCTAAACCAAGTAATATCATGAAGGCTTGCTATTCAAATAACGTTAGAGCTCTGAGTTTCACTAGCTTGGGTTAAAAATGACAAATCCCCATTTCTTCAGTTTTGCCTTCTGTGTTATGAAACTAACCAGTTCACATGGCTGCATGGGAACCCTGAAGACAAGAAAATTCTATTTTTCCCTAACAGAATCTCTAGATACCTCAAAAAATACAACAAAAATCGCCACCACTGTTGGTGTGTAAAGCAAACTTATTGAGATCCATGTCAGTGAATTGGTACAGAGATGTAAGTTTTTGTATCTAACATCTACCAAATGACTGTGAGGGTTTTGGCACATCAAACTTTCCTTCACAATTAATCAACTGGTCCTTACACAGTGATCTCTGCATGCCTGTGGAGGTGTTCTGAGCACTCCCCTGCACAGGTTTAAGGTAGATTTTCTCATGCCAGTATTCCCCTATGCAGGCAGTAAAACTGGAGATGTTTGAATCCCAAAGCCAAAGGATATTTATCCATCACTGTAGCTGTTTTTAACCCTGCCAAGAGAGATGGCCCGGAAAAGGGACATGAAAGTGGCACTCCAGCTAAGATCTTTCTCATGTCATTCCTCCATGCACACATTTGTTTTCTCCAGACTTTCAAATCCCAGGATGCGAGCACTAAAGGTCTCCCTGCTTCCTGCCAAGCCTTGTCCATATCCAGCTCCCAGAGGGCTGTCTCCATGCAGACCATGTTCCTGTAGGAAGCCCTTGACAAACTAATACAATGATTGACAAAGAACAGATAATTTTCCAACAGTTCAAGAGAGAGTGAGCAGTAACAAGACCTGTTAATTACTATTGGAGTGGAGTTTTTGTCAGGGAAGTAGGAGAGAAGGAAACTGATTGGTCTGAGCTAATTTGCAGACAGAGGCCAACTTTTGTCTGTGGGCTGTGTACAGTTCACAGAGCTCTGGACTGAGATGTCCTCATGCCCTGGAGAGAAGCCCAATGTGAGCTTTGCACCTTAAACTCAAGCTTAAACTCTCATCCAGAGAGACAATGCTTTCTTTGGGTCTTTGGGGTTTTTTTCAGAATGAGCATCCCTGCCCAGCTTTAAGCAAATCTCTTCATTCATCTCCAGCATTGCTGCTCACACAGCTGCAGCAGAGCAGGATGTAGCTTGCTCATCAGCCATTCAGAAATGTAGAATTGTCCAAGCACAGTTAAAAAACCCTGTAACTGAGAATATGCAGAAAGATGTCACAGCCCCTTTGGAGGGAATCTGTGGGAAGTTTATTGGTGCAAGAAAGATCAATGTCTGAGAGGCAGAAACTGAGTAAAGTGGTCTTGAGGAGGATGGTGATGCTGACTAAACAAATAAGCTACAAACATGCACAGTGGATAAAGGTGTCACTGGCTTTTCATTATTGTTGTTCAGTAACACCAGTTGGGATCAGGATGCCCTGAACTCAGCTCTGCAGGCTGTCCTTGCCCTGATGAGTTTACAAGCTGAGAAATCAGGTTCATGCTGACTATGTTTAAAAAATGTGGACCTAATAAATTACCAGGTTCAAATAATTTGCATTCCAGTGGGGTAAGGGAGCTCCCAACTTGCTGGATGCTGACACCAAATCCTTTCTTCCTGCAGTATCAGTAATGGGCGTAAGCCCAGTCTCTTTTTGCCATCTACAACAGAATGTCTGCATTTCTTGAGTGACACCAGAATTTTTTTTATCATCAGGCCTTTTAACAAGACTTCTGCTAGTTCTTTCTAATGGCTCCTAACTGTGCTAATAAGCACATTGTGTGAAATGTGGCGTATTTTATGGTCACAGTAGATGAGGAGCAGCAGACCAGCCAGTGTGAGTGTAAAGTTTTGTTGCTTGCAACTTTTTCATGTTAGAAAATATCTCATGTGAACCCAGCTTAAAAAAAAAAAAACAAAAACACAAAAAACCCCAAACAACAACCAAAACTTATCAACCATGTAAGAATCACCCATTTAGTTTAGCTTCAGTATTTGACAAAATTATGAGGACTGACTGATCAATAGGACCATGGTTTCAAACCAGGGTAGCAGCATTCACTCAATACAAATATTCCTGACCTACCCTCCTGTGAGAGGAGAGCTGAGCCCTGTGGAGCCTATTATAAAAGACAGTTTGATGGAATAGGCTGAAATAGCAAGATTTATAAATGAAAGAAGATCAAGACAACTGTACATAAAACAGCCCAGACCAAACTAACCTAATTGCTCTCTATGGTGAGGTCAGTTAGAGACCTGATAAAATGAATGTGGATGACATTTCTATCTGTTTAGACATTTGAAAGCTGCTGATAAAAATCCCCTTTCAAAAGGCTGGAGTCTTTGGCTGCTCAAGCTGCATGAGAAGGTCCTGTGTGTCGAAACAGAGATGAGCAATGAGGAGGTTGTTTTTGTGGCCACCAGGTTCTTACAGGGGTAGGTCACTTGCAAAGACCCTCAGCACAGTTTCCAGCTCCCCAGTGACTAAGAGCAAGGCTGCATGCAAAGCAACAGTGAGTTTTCTGACACTTATATCAAGAATGCTGCTACCTTAAAGGACCTGCTTGTCAATTCCTTCACAAACCACAAAATATGTGAGAGGAATGGGCTAGAAAATTGTTGATGGGAGGTAAAATGGAAAAAGGTGAAATGGAACCCTTGAAAACGCTGAGGGCACACATCTGGCAGTGTTTGGAATGTTCCAGCACTCTCTGGGGCTTGGGATCCTTGTTGGCAGGAACTAGAACAGCTCAAGGGAAGAAGAAAACATATTTCTATAAATGTTCAGCCATGATGTTGAGAAGCCTAATCTTAGCCTTGTGTGCAACCTTTCATACTCACTTCAGTTCAATGATTAGGAAAACCTGGACATTGGGAGCAAAAGGGGCAATTTGCCCTGGCTAAGAGGGTATGTGCAAACACCCATGTGCCACTTGAGTCCATGGCACCAGCTTTTCTCTTGTTGGCGGCTTCTGCTGGCATATTTTATCTTGCAGCAGGGGGCAGAGGATAGGAATGAGTACACAACTCAGACATGCAGGGGTTTGTTTAGTCTCCATAACCTCTAATTTGGAGTGAGAGTGAGCATGCACAGCATTGAACAAGAATGTCTGCCTCCTAACCAGCTCCACACTTGTACAAGCCACGAACCTGGGTAGGATTTAGGAACAGGTTAGTGTCTCTGACATATCAGTGTCTATGTAGAGCTGCCAGATGAGACTGGGACATAGTAGGCCTCCAGTTCATTTCCAGCTGGCTAAAAAATCCTCTCAGATGGAATTGACTTTCATAGCAAAATTAACCTGGTCTGGTTTCAGACCAATATCTTAAAGGCGTACAGATTTTCTACTACCCTTTGAATCATCCAGTCTGCCCAACAGGGAACTTTAATGCCGGTGCAGCATCTGCTGTAGAATATTTATATTCAGGGCTTCCTGTGTGAAGCTCTGGATGGATGTGATTACTGAATGTGTTGGAAAAAGGACAGTTTACTGCCTGGGTTTTATTTCCAGCTATTTTGTATTTCTATGCAAGGAGCTTATACGCCATGTTGTAAATGGCTGGTTTTCTTGTGTGATGTCTCTCTTTTTTTCTCATTCTCTTAATGGGCTTCTTGCTAAAACTGACATTTCAGCAGCATTCCCATTATTAGTTATGATGCCAGTAAATGGAGGTCTCAGTAGTGGGTGAAATTTAAATTAGGTTTGAAGAGCATTCAAATAATTCAGTGCTTTACTTTCATTTGGTAGTTCAGCTTGCACAGTGTATGATTTAGTTATTCACATTTTAGTTACTGTGTTGATGTTGTTTAGCACAGACCTTGTTTTGCCTGGGACCCAACTACAGCTCTCAGGCAGCCTAATGTTGTTTACTGTGGCTAGCATGAAACTAATGTTTTGTTCTCTGAGTTCCTGTTTGATGTTATAAGCCGAGTCACACTAGCTAGTGCAGGAATCATTTCCATTTTGCTTTATACTGCTCACATGAAAAACAGCTAGCAGTGGAAAAGGACCTATTTCTGAGCATAAATGATAGGTGTACTTTGCTCTCTTGGGAGTTTGTAGTAGTAGAGTGTCTCAGATAGGACTTTACTTTTCATTGCAAAGAGCTATCCTAAACTGCAGTGATTGATTTGAAACAGGATACAGAAGACTAAACAATTCAAATCTGTGTTGTGAAAGAAAGCTGTGAAGTTTACACCTTTCCCTAAGATACCTTCAGTCATTGTATGAGAAATCCTGACTAGGAAGAAGTTTTCATAATGTAGACTTGTATGAATCTTGGTAAATATCTCCTAGTAAAGAATAAGCTTGGCAGTAAATATTAGTCAGCGTTGTCTAGAGGCACCAGTATTCTTAGCTTATATTTCCAGATGTTGACGGTAACTCTATGCATTTATTTCATCAGCTGTTAAATAAGGACATAAATTGCCATTATCCCAGGCCAGCTTGGGACAAGTTGCACTCAGATGCTGGCTTTGTCAGACCCAGCCAGCTCCCATCAGTTCCACATCTGCCTTAGACATATGCCAGGGGTTTCATCCAAGACCCCGCACAGCTAAGGCAGCCAACGCAGGCTGATGTCAGCTGGAAGCTGCAGCAAGCTCTGCTCCTCTGACTGGTGACCTGAGTGAACGAGCAGGGAAGGTTTCCTTGTACGGAGATGCCATCACAGCACAGTGTAGTGTCATCACATCACCTGGTGCTGGCATGGTGACATTAATTCATGGCGTGGCTGAGCAATGCCTGTTTATCAGATGGAGCAGTATCTCGGGACAATGTCCAGTTATCTCTGTATGTAGACTGCATCCTTCTGTCAGGTTTGAGACTCACCTGGACATGGATGCTAGATTATACACTCTGATGTACATGTGGGAAGCACAGAATGAAAATAATTGAGCCCAAATGATTGCTCACCTTGGCATTCAATCCCATGTATCTTCTTCTCTTATCTGAACAGAAGCTTGAAATAGAAAAATTAAATACCATGGGCCAAATTACTCTTTTATGTGTATGTAAATCAGAATGAATTCCAGTGAATTCAGCAATAGGTAAATCATCTGTCTGCAAGAGCAAAATCCCACTCCAGAAACATTGCAAAGATAGGTTTTAACCTTTACATTAGCACAAAGGATATCCCAAGCTATTAATAAGATGCATTTCATTTTTGCCCGATAGCCTAATTAAGAGCTAACTCACACTTGAGGAGAAAAGGAAGCAATTTGATTTACGGTACCTCATGTGATTAAATCACCAGGGAAGAGAAAAAAGGATTTGAGACGGAAGGGGGGAGTATTAAAACATATAATTTGTGAAGACTGGAATCTCTTTCTTCTTACAACCCTTTTGCCCCTGTGTTCATAGCTTAAAGAGGATTCACTGACTTTTATTTATTTGCCTAAACTACTGATTTTTCATCTTGCAGGGTGGCTTCAAAATCCAATGTGAACTTTTTAAGGCACCTAATGATCCATTCTATTATCCCCCAGGACAACGCTAGTTCCAGTGATTTCATGGGGAACTGATTCGGAAAATACCCTTTTTCTCTCTTGCAGTCTCCCAGGCCCTTGAATCATGTTGATATCTGGATACCTCTTTTTTTTGCAACACTATGGTGGTAGCCACAGTCAGCAAACAGACCTGGGGTGAGGGTTGATTGGGAGAACAGATTCATACTGTGTGTAGCCCAAACAAGGTACCTGTGGAACAGTTCAATTTCTGTGCCAAAGATGAGACCTCATTGTCAGGTAGTTTTAAAAGCAGTTCAGATGCACAGGATTCCTGCCCTTCTATCTAAGCATATAATACTGCCATTTTTTAAAAAAAGCCCTCCTTATTGATTTTCATTTTGTGATAAACATACTTACAAACTTAGATAGACTTGAGAAACTGTGAGCCAATACCAACAGAAAGTATCACAGGGCTTATAAAATAGAGTGTTCCCATATATTGTGGTTGAACTAATAAAGAGCCAGTTCAGGATATAAGAAAGCTTTGCAAACTTTGGCCATCAACTTCGGTCAGAAGTTTCACATACATGAACTCCCATTTGTGAATCATGCATGTGATGACAGTAATGTTTTTAATCCGTGCATCTCAGTGCTTTGGAGGTGTCCAAACATTTTACTGACTGGAAAATTGTGGCACTGTGTAACCAAGGGATTTGCCTAAGGAAAGACAGATAATTTCTGATATAATTAGGGCTAGAAATAAAGTCTCCTGATACTCCTAGCTTAACCATTAGACATATTATCTCTCACAGCCTAGCATAGAGAAAATATCACAGCAGAACTGCTACACCCATTCTTCCTAAAAGAGCACTTCTAGAGCGTAATCTTATTCTGCACCTATCTGGAGCGTCTCTTTCAGTTCCTTTTCTAAAGGATCAAGGATGGAATGGAAATTGAGATCCTTTCTCTTTTTCAAATCCTGCCTTTCTCTATTGCACTACAAGCCAAAGGGAGCTCAGGCTGGTTCGAAGGCAAAAATATGTCAATCACACTGAACACTCCACTCTGCTTCCCTGAACCCCAGGCAGGACAGGATATTGCTGCCCTATTGCAGGAATGATATGGCACATGGCACAGGAAAATGGTTTGGGTTCTGCAAAAAAGATTGCTACCAGAGCAGAAAATCCTACAGCTTTCACTAAACTATGAATCTGGCCAGACACTTTTTGGCAAGGTGGGAGATATCAAGAGAGAAAATAATTAGCTGTCTAAAGGAAAGTAGTAAATATATTCTCACCTGAATGCTTATTTTTTGTTTCCAATTTTCCCACGTCCATGACCTTTCCTTTCACTGCGAGCATCGTTACTTAATTTTGCCTGTGTCCAGCACGCATTTTCTCCCATCAGTTTGATGCATAGACCATCTTATGGCTGGTTGTGGGTGGCAGGAGCACTGGAGAGGGAAGGTGTGATTGGGCTGTGCTTGTTTTTCAGTGAATATCACTTGGGTGCTTCGCTTTCAGCAATGGGGTGACACCCAGCAAAAGGTGGAATGTGTTTAGGGGGCAAGAAAAGCAGCTGGGGTGGTTAAACATGGAATACATTCACCACTGTATGCTGATAACCTGTATGTGGCTTTATCTTTTCATTTCTCTTTTATGCCCCCCTTGCCCAGGACACAGGGGGAGGGTCTGATCCACCACTGTTCTCATTGCCCTTCGTGCTACACTTGACACTTCTGTCCTGCCAAGCACTTGCTACATTAAGCCTATGGGCATGCATGAATCATGAGCTACCTTGGCCATAATTCCAGGAGCTGTGGCAGATGCCTGTCTTCTGGAAAAATGTCACAGCCACCCACAGCCCATGGAAGAATTAACCTTGGGAGATGCATGGAATTGCATTAGAGACATGTGCAGTGCATCTCCTCCAGCTGTAATAATGTCCAGCATCTCCTTCAGAGGACACATCTTCTGGGAAGCACCCCTTTGTGAGCTCCTTGCTTAGCCAACATCATAAGGTGTGCCTCAAAGGTGATCTGACCATTTTTTTCAGTGTTCTCCTTGGAATATTAACATGGAACATCATGGCAATATGTTGTAGCTGAACACACTATGATTCATCATCCTTTAGCTTGGAAGTAGGGTGCTCCTCGATCTCTTTTTGATTTTTCAGTGTTTGCTGAAGCTGCCTGCTTTTGCTGTAACGCTAACTGGGATTAACAGGCCAGAGATATTTTCCTGTCATTTTGGAATAGCCTGATTGGTAGCACTGAGAAGATCAAAATGACACAAGAGACAGAGACTCTTGCTTTAAGGGAGTATTTCAGATGCAGGAACAGAGAGGAGGGGAGAAATGGAACACTGGGGAGGAGAGAGAAAAAAGGACAGAGAATTTGGCTTGGTAGAATCAGGGAGACTGCAGGAAAGATCATGGGGATTTGAGGAAAGACAGCACTGTCACCTCATCTTTGGACTAAAGAGCTCAATAGGGCAGATGAGAAAAGAGAAAGATGAGTAATTGGATGGAGGTGAGAAAAGAGAAAGAAAAACGAGTAATTGGATGGAAGATGCAGAGGGTGAGGATACACCTGCAGAGGAAAAAAATAAGAAAAAAGTATCTTAAAATAGAAAAGAATTCACAAAGTTTAGTTTGTATTACAGTATCAGGAGGATTATATAACTTTGACTTCTACCAAATAAATAGAAGATTATTACAGTAGACGATAGATTTGGATCGTTCAAACACTGGATGTTTAGGGGTCACCTGCATGCGGCCAGAAGAGGCAGCCGTGGCCATGTTCAAATGTGTCAGTGGTACTAAAATATGCATGGTGAGAAAGAAAGCAAGCTGGCTTGTACACCAGGAACAGCTGTGCAGAAAGTGTCTTTGTAGCACTGTAGAGAACCACCAAGACCTCTGTTTGGGAATGCAAACGGTCTGCTTTGTAAACCCAGGAACAGAGGCATGTTCTGATTTAGGGCTACTGCAGTTCTGCCTTGATGCTTACCACTTCTACCTCGAGGGGAAAAAAACAAGTGCCAGAATGATTTAAAGACAGAATATCAACCCACACTGCTGCAGGCCTGCTTTCCACATTTTGTTGCTTTTATAGTTTTAGCTCTTGTTCCAAAAGAAGGACTCCTGTGTGCGTGTGTCTGTTTGTGTGTTTCCTTCCAAAATTCACACGCACAATCAGTGACTGAAATTCTTAAGAAAGGTATGAGTAGAAATTTTCAGAAGTTTGTGAAGCCTGCCACCTCTCTTACCTTCCCCCCATCAAAAAAGCAGCATTTTGTAGGGAAAATTTACTTGTCCAACTTGATTTTTTTTCTGTTGCCTTTCCTTCAATCATTTTCATTCCAGCCAAATGCAGAAGGGGGAAGACAATCTGGAAGATGAGGCACACTTCTTCACAATTGCAAGACCTTTGTTCAGCCCCTCCTTTGGTACAAATGTTTGATGTTAGGAAAATCGCGTTGGATGCCTCACATCTCAGTTTCCCAACTGTAACGTGGGAATTACACCTCATGTTATCTCGGAAGTGGTGGAAAGATAAATCTGTTAGAGACTGTGAGATGTTCAGACATTGTGGTGTGGAGATGAATGTTAGGCAAATATGCAGACTGGAGGCCTCCACATCCCTCTCCATGGATTTTTTTCAGACCCATATCTGGCAAAAAAGTATCACATTCACAACCCCAAGGGAGGAGACACAAGTCCTGATTTCTGAGTGGGTCTTTAAACTGATGTGGAAGTTTAGGATGAAGGCTGTAGCGTGGCAGTAAAAGAATTTGTCTTTATGGGCAAAGAAGCACAGAGCAGTGCCAATGTCTTTATTTGAAAAACTCCCTGAGACATTGCTAAAACAGATTTTCTGTAAAATCTGTTGCATTCACAACTACAGAATGTTATGATCTAGCACAAAGTTTTTATAGCTACTCAAATATAATAGAGGAATCCCAGGCTCAGGCCTATAAAACCTTTTATAGAAAAGCCCTCCTTTACAGATTTCCTATGTGTAATTCCTGCAAATCGGCAGCTATTTCTGTATCAATTGGGCTTTTAAATGTTATGCAGGAACATTGGTGACACTGTTCTGAGCACAGTTGGGCCTATTTGATTATCAGATTATTATTTTTTCCCTACAATTGAAATCTAATTAAAATATTGTTTGGGGGAAAAATTTGGAAACACACGGATGAAGTTTAAATAATTACCAGTCACAGGTTTAGTTCCAGAGCAAAGTGCTTTTTTTATAACGTGCTTCTTTATTCTGTCTCCCAGCTATGTTGCAGCGTGCTCTTTGCTGTTTTACAAGCTGTAACGTACAATGATGGTCATTACTATTCATAGATTCATAGAATTTAAGATTGTAAAGGATGATAAGATGATCTAATCCGACCTCCTGCTTAGCAAAAACCAGACATTTCATCCAGTTACCCTTGTAGTGAGCCCAGTAACTTGTGTTTGACAAAATTGGATCTTCCAGACAGACATCTACTCTTGATGTGAGGAATTCAAAAGGCAAATAATTCCTGGATAGTCCTTCCAGTATTTAATCATCCTTACAGTTAGAAAACCCTCAATTCTGCACCTTGTTTCTAATTTGAATTTTCTGGCTTTAAATTCCAGCCATTGGCTCTTGTAATATGTCTTTTTCCATTAGATTAAGAAGTCCTTTAAAAATCCCTGTGTTCTCAGGATAAAGGTACTTATATGATCTAATCAAATCACCTTTAGGTCTTCTTCTGAATTTAATAAGAGGAAAAATGTATTTACTTTGTAGCGGCACTTACAGGCCCCAGTCACAGAGCAAGGCCCTGGGGAATTGACAGTTTTTAGGGTTCAGCTTTTAGGAAACTGGGGTTCACTCCTCCTGTGTCACAGATTGCTGGCATGACCTTGGGCACGTCACTCAGCTCCTTTGTTTCATATGTGCTACAAGATGGAACTACCATGAGTGTATATATACCACAAGTACATATTCCTCCACTGTAAAATGCCAGGGGAACAATATTAGTCTCTGTGCTGAGCACAGGAGAAGCGCTTAATATGATGACAATCCTAAATTATTGTCCAACTAAACGAAAAAACCTATCTCATGTTCAATAGGGGTCAAGGTTGAGTATCTCCTGTACTGAACTCTGAAACAAGTGCTGATTCCTGTTGTGCAGTAACCAAGTTTTAAATTAAAGCAATAGTGAGGTGTGACTACATTAGGTAACTGAGTGCAATGCTGTGTGACTTGTTATGATGCTGACCTAAGCTATTTCACCCTCACATCGTGCAGAAGTATCATCTGGATCTCAAAGATAAATGATTCAATGGCAGGTGACTTGGGCTTGAGTTAAATTGACTGACTGAATGCTCACATTTTTATTTTTTGCCACACCAGGTCTACTCTGAGCATAGGTACAGGTAAAAGCTGGAAGAAAACTCTGTCTTCAGCTGTCCCAGCAGCCTCCAAAGTGGTTGTGGGAGGCTCCATTTTATAAGCTGCCCATCAGCCCGTTGGCAATGAGGCTAGGTCTTTACAGAGCTGGGAAATTTTGCAGTCCTGAATTAGACTTTGCATCTCTGCACTAATATCAAAAAGGAAAACAAAATTGTGAAGTCAACAGGCAAATCACAATTACAGTTCCAGAGTAGGCTTCCAGTCATGCCCAAGGCTTCTGTAATGTGAATATCATCCAGAGTGATTGTCAGACTTGCCAGTTTGAGATGGAGTGCATGTATTTCATAGACTGTCTAAAAAAGATGTATAGTACAAAATGATAGTGCTGAAGGAACTGATTCCAGTTGTGGACTCACATCAAGCCTTTGCCTTGGTGAAGTTTGGGCAAGGAACCTGTATGCTTCTCTAAATATACACGTTGTGGACTCTCTCATGTCAGGTCAGCAAAGGGCCTGAAACATGCAGGTAAGTGCCCCATGGAGACAGCTGGGAAAGGATTTTGGAACAGTTTTAACCTTGTCCCTGTGCTGTTTCCCTTTCCTGTCCATAGTAGTATCTGCAGAACAACTCTTTGCTCTTACTTGCAGGTTCATATTTGCTCTGGATCAAAAACTCTGCAAATATCCACGATGCTGTTTCCTTATTTCTTGGGCTTTTGAAAACAATGTGTCTTTCTATGACTTGCGGTAAGTACAACAGTTACTTCTTGTGCTTTCATCAATGTTAAGTGTATTCTTTTCTCCTCTTTCTGAAACAATGACATCTGGCATCAAGTAACTCTATACATCATTAGCTGAGGAGCTCAGTGTTTAAGAACCTGGAATAAGAGCAAACCTCTGAAGTCAGGATGTGCATTAGCTGTTATCATTGGCTCACTCTTAATTATCTCTTCCCCTTATTTGTCTCTCTTTAATAGTATGCCAACAACATCTTCTAACCTCTCACTCAGCAACTGATTTGTCAAGACTGTAGGTATCATTTACTCCAGTATTTACATGTTTAGCCATGGGGGGCAAAACTGCACTAGTAATTACAAAACTGTGGATCTGGACTAATTCCTTGAAAGGACTTCAGGTTTAAATTGACAGATTTGTTCTGCTGACTACCATTCATGTACCAAGCCATGTACGTGTGCCAATCTGCCTAAAGCTGAAGCTTGTGTCGTGGGACACTAACTGGCCTTCATGGGGAATCCCGTGCAGACCTGTGCTCCATTAGGCATGCTGGAATCTCAGCTGCCCATCAGTAATGCAGAGGTGCTTCACAGTAAATTGCTAAGAAGGGGAGAGGAGTATCCTTGCTAATTCCTCTCGTCACTCGGTCTGCACAGAGGGGATGTGCTTTGCTAGGACAATGTGGATGACTGTCCCTTTTCATCAAAGTACTACATGAAAGCAGAGGCTGGGGAAGGCCAAACTTGGTGTACCTGAAGGAGTAAGGAAAGAAACATGTCCATGTAGCAGTTACTGGCTGCAAAGGTTTGCATTTTTCCTGAGAAACGATCAGTCAGGGAAGAGTTAAACTCACACCTTCTCTAGCATCCACCTGCATTTGCAAATAAATCAGCCATAAGAACAACTTAGACAGCCTCCTCCTACATGGCTTCTCCACTAAAAGACGTGGGAGAACGGCAGTGGTGCTGCGTGTTTTGCTGCAACCCTGTCGGTATTTCAGGTATTGTGCCGAATTCCACCACGTCCTGTGTAGATTATGGTGCTTTCAGTGCAATGTTAGGCTGATTCTGAGAACCTACACGGACATATCACAAGCTGCTCTGCTGGGGATGGCTTGAACTCCATGTTCAAGCCCACATTTGTGGCTTGGTGGTGCTTGGTGCTGCAGGTTAGACAGTGTTTCAAACAGGCCACAGTGTAGCAGCACCTGCTGCAGAAAATGTGAAGCATAATGTTCGTAGCAATGCTGTCTTCCCTGTCATTCTCAACAGAATACTACCTGGAAGATGATTCTACTCATTTTCTTCCCTTCCTTTTGGGACAGCATTGATTTTGAAAATTTTGGCCATGTAAGGTCTATATAATACATTGCTTATACAGGTTCTGGATGTGACTCTCTCCTACGTGGAGCTTGGAAATTAAACTTGCAGCATTTTTAAGGGTGGCAGTAAAAGGAGGCTGCTGCTAAATCTGTATACATATGTGCCCCAGCAAAAGGGGTTTAGTTGGGAGGTGACAGAGTTAATCTAGCAGCACACAGGAGTGAATCAACATTTTTTTGTGCCATATATCTTGACTTATTCCATGATTATGCCCCTTTACATTTAAGACTGTTTCCAACCAGCTTGCTACTAGCTAACCTATCCATATATGACTGCAGACATTGCAGCAACAAGTGCTACACAGTCAAAAAGCATTTGAAATAACAAAACAAAACAACTTCATAAAACTAAACCAAAACATCCATCTCAGCAGTACAGGACTGTTCTTTACAAACCAGGATATAGAAGGAAAAGCTTTACTGTTAACAAACCCAAACAGCCACCTTTGAAAGTAATTGCCTGACATCTAGAAATCTGCTCCTACTCTAAGACCACAAGATCAAATTTTGATCTGAAGGTTATTGGTATCAAACAAAACAATTGTAAGTATTGTTATTGGCATCAAACCAAAACAACTGTAAGCATTTTGGAGGGCCACATCTCAAGGAAATAAATCACTCCTGCAGTTCCGAATGCGTCGGGTCGCTGTGCCTGCGATGGGCAGTTGCTCTGGTCACACACGGCTCAAGCACAACAGGCTGGAGCACCCAGCACTGGAGCTGCTGCATACGTGCCATGCATTTGCAATTGTAGAGCAGCCAGCTGCTGGATGCCAGGCATTTGGAAAAGCACTTGATAGCCATGGCAATACACAGTTGTCTCTGAGCTTTTCTTACAGGACAGAGGATCAGATTGCATAATGCAGAAAAATCCCATATTATAAAGGATATCTGGCAATGGCAACATTGCCTCATAGACCCTGGCTATCTTGTTGGAATGGGAACCAAGAATCTGGACCCTGTGGGCTCATGTCTTGAGTTAAATTGTGTCTGTTAGACAGATGTAACCCAGGTCCTCTGGGAAAGAAAGTAGGGATGTAACAGAAAACAGAATTTGTCTTTCAAGAGTTTGGCAAATTCTACACAATGCAGAGTGTTTACTATCTGCTGCTGACTCTGCCAGCAAAGGACAAGCTGTTTATCCTATTGCTGCTCTGTTTCCCATGTATACACTAGAGATTATCCACTTACCACTGCTGAAACACACTTGGAGGTTGTAAATTGGAAACTTCTGGATGACAGGTCAGTAACTGTGATTTTGACCGTAATAGCCCATGCAAACCTGGATTAAATTGTGTGGCAGGTGCAGTTGAAATACAGGATGCAAAACCAGATCATGTCCTGAAGAGTGTGAAAAGCATAGTTCTGGTCTGCGCACGGTGCAGAAGCTAAAGAGGGAATACTGAAGTATTTCTTAATAATTTATTGAAGTATTAAATTACTGCACATATTCATTTCTGTGTTGAGCATATCAGGTCAGGGTCTGATGTTTTTGCAAGTCCTATTTTCTGGATTCAGGAGTGGGTTTAACTGCTAAGTTTCAACATGAGTTGGGAAAATGATCGTGTTTTTCTGCCTCTTTGAAAAAAGAATTGTTTCTGTGAACCAGCTTGAGGTGGAGTCAGTGCATCAAATCCTGAGTGTTCCATCACTGCTCCTCTCTGAAACTCATGATGTGCCTGGATGTGACCACATGAGTTTAGATGGCAGTCTTGGTGCTCCTGGGGTACTGGGAGTCTGAGTCTGGATCTGTGTTACTCCAAAATGCTTCCTTTATGCAGCAGAAACAGGGTGGAGGCAATTCTGTCCATGAGCAGAAGAAAACCCCTCCTGAAAAGGAGAGCATGTAGCATTTCAGAGAAGCAACCTCTCCCTATCAAAATCCTTCCCCCTTCCTAAGCTGGAAGGCTTTTAAACCTCTGTGCTGGAATCCAAACTGCCAGGAGCTCCTGTCCTGCCACTGCTGTGCTGTTACTGTGGGCAGGACCAAGAAGCCTTTGCATCTTTAAAGCGCTGATGTCTAATTTGTGGGGCTCTTCCTTGAGAGATCTGGCCAGATCTGACAACCTTGCCAACATGACACCTTTTTTGAAGTTAAAGAGGACAAGGTGGTGCTACTTACACATTGCCTGGCCCCTGATTGTCCAGATTTAGGCTACATGGGGAGGAGAGCATGGGAACAGTGTTCCTGCCTCTGCCTTTGCCAGCTGTCCCTGCCTTGCCAGAGGTCAGTTCCCGTGAAGTCGAACAGCTTGGGTTTGAGTTTAAGGGAGATGAAATTATGCTGCAGCTATCCAGAAGACAGCGTTTCAAAATCCAGGCCTTCAAAAGTCTGGGTCAGAAACCCTGCCAATTTGGGGGCTGTAGTTATTAATTCCGTTATTTTGAATTTGTAGTCTGCTCTCCTGTCTCGCTCAGGAACGCTCCCCAAAGTCATAGTGTGCTTTAAAAAAAATCATAGCTGCTATTATTATTATATTAAACATAACTGGAGATTCCCATACGCTGCCGTGCCTCCGGGAGGTGGCCCCGAAGGGGAACGCGGTACCCGGGCAGGAATGGCAGTGACAGACCCGCGCGGAAGATGGGAAGGAGCCGCGAGGTCCCTC
>WEIT01019297.1:0-176841 GCA_013389985.1 Dryoscopus gambensis | reverse complement strand
GTCGGAGCCTTAATGTGGCGAGAGGGGGGAAAGACCAAAAAGGACTTATTATCCCGCCCCCCCCCGCCAATCCTCGTTTCAAGCACACAATATGGTACCCACAACCGGTCGTGCCCACCGGAGTTTGAGCATAAACTAATAATAGCTGGATAGTTCCACAGGCTATCCGAGCTGGCGGGTCTTCCTCTCCCTCCCTCTGGACCGACTAAAATTGACTGTAATCTACTGAAAGAGAGTCGGAAAGCAGCTCGTTTGGATGAGGGGGTGGGGGACTGGAGAGTCGCTGCAGGAAGGATATAAATAGATTTTTTTTTTTTTTTTAAGAAGAAGAAATTGCTGTAGAAGTTAATGTTTGGGAATATTTGCTAACAGGGATGGCTCTCTTGCCTATCATGATAACCCTTAAGCATGTCCCTCTCCACGCATCCATGGGAAACCTTGCTGAGATGTATTTTAAGAGGCTGTCATCTCCGTTATGAATTGCTGAGGTTTGTTGACACAAAACTGAAAAAAATCCAGACGTTTCAAAGTAAAGGCTGACACCGTGTCCTTACAGTCTGTGTTTCTGAAGGTGGGGGAAAGATTTCAATGACATAGAGTTAATAATAGCAGTGTTGCCCTTAACTTCGTGCTGCCCCAGTGGATGTGCACTGCTTTATGTCACATTTGTCTTGCCATTTGTGATTTGCTTAAGAATAGAAATACATTTCATATATATATATGTCATACAAATTATTTTTGAAAGCCTTTTAGATTAGTGTCTTTGATCTCGAAGTACATTTTTGCAAGCATGTAGTCAGGCCTTCTGAAAAGAAGGCTTATCGGCAGAAGAAACACTGTTGTTTATTTGGGAGAGCTGTAGCTTACTGTGTTAATATCTGCCTTCACCAAAGGCATGGTTGTTTATTCCGAGATCATTCCCATTCAGACAGGTTCCTTCTGGATTCTTTTGGGGCATGTATTCATATTTTTAAATATCTTTGACCTTTGGGAGCCGATGGGTTCCCTTTTCTTGCTGTCACGTAAATACAGAAATTCTTCAGAATAAGATCCTGAGAAATGTCTACCTACAGGGGGAGGAGAGGAAAGGGAACATGCCAGTTCTCGTCCAAAGGCTCGATCCTTACGGCCTGATCCAGCCTTGCTCTCCCATGAACGATCTCTGCTTCCATGAGAATGCCTAAAGAAGCAAGGGGGATTCTGTATGTGGTAAAGCACAGCTAAAGTTTGTGGGATGTTTGATACTTCAGCAGCTTTTCATGGATTGCCAGTTGTTGCATTCTCTTCTTAAGTTCAGAACACAGTATCAATTTATAGAATAAATCTTTTGGGTACAAGTTTGTGAGTCAAAGCTGTGTTTTATTTCTAGCTGCAGCAAGTTTTATAAGAAGGTTCCTCTACCGAGAGGCATAAAAAGGCTTAAAAGTTGTAAATAATGTGCTTGCCTTCCCTCACCCTGACTATTATCTATGTTATTCTAATAAACCATGCCAGCTTTTTAACCAAAGCAGTTTTATTCCAATTAATTTGGTGGGTTTTGCTAGAATAGATTTTGTTAGCTCTGTGCTCTCTTATCTGAGGTCTTATCAGAGTGGGCCCGATCCTGCACTGAGTGAGGCAAGATGAGCAAAAACTGAAGCCACTGGCAAAGATCCATAATTTCTTGCAAATATGGAGGAATGATCCTGAAAAGGCCGCTAATTCTGTGTGCCTCTGGTGGGAATCAATGCCGTCTGGCTGCATCTGGAGAAGAGACACAGAAGGGACACAAGACCTCAACCTGACCTGATATCTTCTTGCTTGTTTGGTTCCCCTCGTGACCTGTTTTGTGAACCCAGAGAAGAGAGGAGTCACGAATGGATATCTGATGATGATGCACAATTGCTGGGCAGTAGGTTAGTGCTGAAATGCCTGGTGAGCTCTGCCCTAGGGCTGCTTCGATTGTTTGTTTCTTGGGAAGGAAATACTTCATGGGAGTAAAGAGTGCAGTGATAAATGTCACCAAGGCTTGAACAATCCCCTGTAATTGTCTGTTCCCTCCGAGTAGTTACCTGTTTGCACCCTTCTTGTTTTAAAGAGGCTGGATATAACTTAAATTTTTGGGGCAGATTAACTGGTCGGGAGCCGAATTGAGCTGATGGGATGTGCTGCTGAATTCTTCCCATTACCAGCTAATTTTCTCCTGCTTTGGACAATGCACCCTTGTGAATGATTCAGAGCATTGATTAGGAACATGTTTGTCTTCGGAAGTTTTCTCTGTAAATCACTGAAGTCATCTTTTACTACAGGACTCTCAAAAATGAGGCTGCTTTTTAAAGCAGCCTCTGAACTGTTTCATTCTGGCAGGCAGCAGACTGAATGATTAGGATATTTTGCCTAAGGGGGAGAAGGAAGAAAATAAAGAACATTTTTGGTTTTTATTTTTGGTTACAATTGTATTAATTATTGTCACTGTGTTGATTCTTGGTTCTGTCCCTGATAAATCGCTGGTGTTCTAACATTATCTCTCTCCTCCCGGGCAGCATGGTTTTAATCATCTTATGCTGAGCTAAGGAAAGCTCTGCTCAGCCAGTTGTCCAAAGGGGAATTTCTCATTGAGATTTAAAAAGCAAAATCCCCGATTGGAACAAACCCATTGGGGCAGGCGTGTTAGGTGATGGCCACTGACTGACAAGGCTCCTTTTAGGAATCATCACGTACAAGAATGTGCATCTATGTGGGCAACGGGATTAATGGCTGTGGAAAGGAAGGTTGTTGGTTGCAGTTAATTTTTCTTTTCAATGATACACAGAGGATTCCTGTGGCAGCATGGTAACAACCTCTGCGTGAATTTCTGAGCTGTTTGATATGAGATGATTGAAAGCCCGGTCGGTCAGGGGAGTCCTGTACCTGTATTGCCATTGCCTCGCATTAGTGGAGATTGTGCACGTGAGTGCTGGGGAATGTGGCTGCCAGTGCTGCCATTGGGGAGTGGAACAAACCCCCTTCTTACTTTCCAGCAAGGCTTTTTGTCACTTGGACTTGAAAGAAAATTGCCATCTGCTAGAGGGTGGCGAGCCATTTGCTTCTTGTGAGGAAGCAGGTGTGTGCAGAATTGCTGCGTGTCTGCTTGGCTTCGTCGCTGCTCTGCAGGGCATCTCTGACCAGGCAGCAGAAGAGGAAGGGATGTCTGCAGGTGAAAGTGCCAGCATGGGGTCCAGGATCCAGTCCTGCTTTTCCAACAGGTTTAGCACTTGTCAGATGTAGACAGTTGTTTTGGGCAGCAAGGTGGAGGTGTTACCCCTGTTCCTGTCAGATAGTGAGCAGTGAAGGCTCCTGCTCAGAGCAGTAAGGCATAATATCTTCCCATCACCACTGGAAGGTGGGCCTGAGGCTGCCTCTTCCAAATTAGTTGCTTCTTTGTAGCAGATTTTGATTTGTACTTGTCATTTCACCCCAAATGAGGTTAATGATGCTGGTAGTGATGGCACATCTGGGCTAGGAGGGCTTGAAATAAATAACTCTATTAGGACTGGAGGCTTTATGGTTTGCAGGATGCCATGTAGAGGAAGCTCCTTCTCTTGTTCTACTGCCCACCTGCTGTGCAGTCAGAAAATCTCTTCTAATTATGGTTTTGATGCTTGGCATTGGAACTCGTCTGGAAAGGAGCAAAGAAGTTGGGAGATGGGCCTGCTTGTCTTCTGCTGTGCTCCACTAAGCAGACAGACAGCTCCCTGGGACAGCAATTTACCCCGATGAGTGACTGACAGATAATGTCCCTCCATCCCTGTGAGGGCTGAGCAGCCTCTGTGACAATTTATACCCAGTGGAGGCACAAGTACCCAGTGTACCTGCAACAGCCCTATGCAGGCTGTGCTTGGTGGCAGAAACCTCTCTGAGGCATGCAGAGGCACCCTGAACTTTCCAGAGGTAAAAGAAGAGCCTCACAAAGAGGAACAAATGTTTTTTTAAAAGCCATTTGCAATATTTCTTGCTATTTAAAAACCAATTTCTCCATTCCTGTTACTGTTCCTGAGTGCTGCCTGCTCAGTTCTCACATGGGGAAAGAGCAGAGCATTACTGCTTTTTTGCCTGTGACACCTCAACACCATAACCTGCCTGCACTCGTCCCCTTCAAGACTGTGGTTTCAGGAGTTGGAGTTTTTCAGCTGTGTACATTGAGAAATTGTTAATTGAAATTCTCTTGATAAAGCATGTGGGTTCCCACCAAAATCGATAAGGCTCCTGCACACAGACCTGAGGGTAGAAATGGGCTCCTGCTTGGTGTTTGACAGGCGGAGTTCAGCAGCTTTGTTGTAAAGAAGCTTTGTGTGTGTTGTGTGCGTGTGTGCAACAGCCCCTGAAAAACTGAAGGTGGTTACGGAGGGTCTGAATGGAAACCTGAACGTTTATCCTTGAAAGAGCTTCCTGGTGTTTGGCTTCAAAAGCCATCAGAACAGCTCTGGAGGGCTTGCGTGCTGGGGCGTCTGCACTCTGCAACACTGTACACGTGCACACGCTGTACGAGTCAGACAATGCTTTTTTCAGCCAATGAAATACTCAAGTGGGATGAAATAAAAGCAAAAGTCATTACTGAGCAACATAATTGAGTGAAATATTCAGTAAGAAGGGACGGTATCTGAACGCTTCCATATTTACTTTTCTAGGAGCCTCTTGAAAGCAAAATGTGTTTTGTTAGCAAAATTATTTTTCCTCTCTGGGGTATTGGTAGTAGTTTGTTGTTTTAGAGCAGTTCCTGTAATCTAGCCTTCGTCTTCGAGTTTATTGTTGCTGGGTTGCATGGGGAATGGAGTTGCACAAATTGTTGTTCCTGGAGAGTCAGTTTCTGTCAACAAGCTATTGGCATGGTTCTCTTTAGGCTGAATTATTTGATCTTTTGCAGAATGCATGTAGATTTTCTTCATAATTTTGACACGTTTCCTACAGCCCTTCCCATTCTGTCTCAGCCATTATCTTTTGGTCATAAATATAATGAGAATTAAAAGGTGTTTATGCCGACCAAAAGATTCATTCTTCCTCTGTAAAGCGAAGTGTTTCTCAGATTGACTGATGTGTGAGTGATGGGGATATTTAACCAGATGAGCTTGGGACGGGTGAAAGGGCTGCAGAGACACAAGGTTCTGAACGCAGTCAGGCCAGACAAAGGGTGCACGGTCTGTGGTTTCTGTATCTATTCATTAACTCATCGCAAGGTCGTTATCCTTGTTTGTGATTAGGCTACCGTGCCGCCTCCTCGGAAGCTGCTTCTCAGTCTGGTGGGGGACCGTGCAGGAGCTGTTGTACAGCACGGCTTCTCCCAAGGCCTTTCAGGAGAACCAGGATCAATTCTCCTCCCGCATGTCTTGTTGGGACTGAGAACTCCAGAGGAGATAATTGCTGACAGCAGTCAGATTGGGTGCTAAATGCCATATAAACCATCTAGGTCAATAATGATGGTAAAGCCTTGGGCACAGTTGTCAAAACAGCAGTTGAGTTTGCCCATCTCTTTGTGCAGCGACACCACTCTCTGAGAGTAGAGTTAAATGCAAGAAGCACAGGATGCAACATGATTTTCAGCTCTGGTGTATGTCAAAATCCCTGAAGTTGTTGCAATGAAAAGGAGATCTATAATAGGAATGTCTCCTGCCTCCCTCGACCTTGTTCCTTCTTTCATTGTCCTTGAAGAGTGGAGATGGAGCTGTGCTTTCTGTGGACTAGGCTGGAGCTACTTCTGCACCAGTGGGTTTCTGTTACAAGTCCCCTGAAGCCCTGGGTAGACTTTGGGTTTCCATGGCTTCTGCTGGTGTGAAAACTGTTCTACCCTTTCCCACAGTGACACTTGGGGAATTCCCGAATCAATACGGGTTGTGCCTAAAGTGAGCATCACTGTGATAGAAAACCCAGAGTGATGCATTACAAAATGCACGTTCATTTACCTGACAAAGGTTGTCTATCTTGAATTATTTATGAGGTTTCACAGCACACTAGTAAATTTTGTAAAAGCAATGGAGTCCTGGTAATGTGAGCCTCTTCACTGCAGCTTCCGTAGTGGAGTTGTTCTGAGGAGGTACAGGAGGTGGGGGATGGAGGAGGAGGAGGAAGAAATAGGCAGCAAGTGGAGGGATAGAGAGAGACTGCTGTTTTCATGTGCAAATGATGAGGTGTGCAGAGCAATGAAGTGCGAATTAGTTAGATCATGCTGTGCATTGGAGCAAAAATCTGCGTAGTGTTAGAAAGCAGCCTGTGCTTCAGGGAAGGGTGGGGGGTAGAAAGGATGGGCAGTACAGACACAAGGACAGAGAAGGGTGAAAATCTCATGACCAAAATACTGGCTTGCTTCCCATCACTAGAAATGCTGTTTGCAGGGGTAGTTTGGTTAAAGTACATACTCCTTTTGGTGAGGTTTTTTTATCCGAGTTCCAGTAAAAGAAGACTCAAGCCGGAGCTAGCCAGGCTTTTCTGTGTGGCATTCAGCAGCTGAGAGGCTTGGAAGTGTGCAGAGCACGTGGCTGTGGACCAGAGAGGTTTGCTCAGGATGACCTGGAACATGTGTGTCCACAGGAGCGTTTAGTCAGTGTTGTCTAACGCGGAGAGCGAGGGCAGTAAGAGTCGGAGTCCTGGCAGCAGTGTGTGGGCTTGCTTCAATCCCTGCTGCAACACCATTTCAGCGCTCAAAGTCGGTGCTGCAGCAGGCACGGTGCAGGTTCACGGTGTGGCTGCCGCTGTGCACCTGATTTGTTGGTAAATAGAGCCTGCCCCGTGCCTTTGGGCTTCCAAGCCTCTTGGCCTTGCAAGCACTAAGTTAGCCCTTAAACGGTGGAACGTGTTGTATCCATCTCCATTGAAGTGACAAATGAGGATATGATTCTCCTTATAAATACCAATGCCTCTCAACTCATAGCAGAGCTGGGTCCTGAAACTTTTGTCAGAAGCTGCCAGTTTGCTGTCAGGCTCTGTTTCTTCTCCAGTGGGCACTTAATATTCTGCAGTGCCGAAGAATCCCATATCTAAAGTCTGAGTTTCACATTCATTCTCCCAAACAGGAAAGCAAAACAAGGGGCATATATCTAAATAATTTTCAGAGCTAACCTTGTATAAGCTACTCACCCTTCAAAAATATATAAAGCTCTCACTGATGTAATTTCTGTTGAACCAGAGATATTATTGTATTTTAATTCTCACATCTATTAATTTTCATGTAATAATATCTCTCTATTGTGGTTAATAAACACTTTTTGTCCAGTATGAAACAGGGAGGGTCATGAATGCAGTGCCTTGTTTGCATTTCTAACGTATAGTGAGTTTTACAGGCAGATTTTTGGCAGCTGTAATATGAACACCAGAATAGAGACAGATTTAAGCCAAGCGAAGCACCTAATGTTCAACTTCATCAGGTGTTGAAGATTGAGTCAGATTCTGGGCTGTGAGTGGTTGAACGTCTTTTTATTGCTCCATAACGAACTCAGTAGACCCAGGAGGAGCCAAAGTGCCATTTCCTCATGTCTGAGGTAGTCTTGTAAATTAGAGGTCTCCACTAAGCGTTCACTGTAGTGTCACATTCTTGGGATTGGTGTGTGGGGGAAGTATTGTGTGGGCTTGTGTGCTTTCAGTACCTCTGCAGGGAGAGGGATGCCCCTTGCCCAGGTAAAGTTAACCTTCTGCAGCAATGTGTCGTGCAGACCAGGGGAAGAAATGGGTGGAAGAAAAAGCATTTAATTATTCAAGGCCTGCAAGCTGAAAAGGGTTTCAGGACAGTGAGCTAGGCATGCGTCAAAGCTTTGTGGGCACTCCTCTGCTTTCCCCTCCTCCCCTGCCTGCTCTGGGAAGGAGGGTAGATGACATGAGTATGAAAAAAAAAATCAATATTTTTCTCTTCATGCAGCTCTTATATTTTATTTATCTGTTTTTATTGGCTGGAAAGTCTTAATAATTGTTGATCAGTGACTAAATTGATGACATTATTTTGCCTCCTACCAATAACAGCACTTCCAAGAGCATAGACCAAAAGGGACCCTCTCTGTGCAAAGGGATGCTTTCATGCTCCCCCTTGCCTGAGTGCTGTGGGATTTCTGATTGAGCCATTCCTGATTTTAGGCTTGTGCAGAAAAATTTGCTTTTGTCAAGTCTTATGTGCTGTACTCTGCTATGTAGGTTTAAAACTGAGAATTGTCAAGAAAATTTTCAAGATGCTGGGACAAATTCATCCCTGATGTAACGATGCTGTGGGATTATGCCAGAGATAACTTTCAGGCTTTTGTCTTTTAAGTATGGTGGTGATTGTGGTTGCTTCTGGTGGGATTTTTACTGTGAGGTGGAGAAAAGAAATGCAGCTAACACATCTACTGTCTGCTGATGCTTTGGTCTCAGTTTCTAAATAACCCCATTTAGCACCTGCCTGCCTGTTTGACCCAGCAGCAAAAATGTTGTGTTGGCATTTCTGACATCAATACCGCCCTTTTACCCATCATCTTAAGGCTAAATTGAACCCTTCTGTGTCACTTGCTCCTTGCTATGTTTATTTGTTTTGATCTAGTCTTTACTGTAGAGAAAAATCTAACCAGCTCTGTCTCACCTCAGCTGTCTGCTAGGTGCTTGGGGCTCTTTTTCATGTGAAGTGGCTTCTTCCACAGGTGAATTTACACCCTCACTTTCCCCCTGCCTCCCTGTGCTCCCTGCCCAGACATGAGGATGGAGCAGCTGGGTATGAAAGGGCTCTGACAGCCATGTTTTGGCATGAGGTCTCACTTCAGCACTGTCACTGCTGAGCTAGCTCTTACCTTTTCCCCTCCTGCAGCCCTGTCGTGCCAGCCTCGCTGAGGCCGTGTTTGCTGGAGCAGGCACAGTGTTACCAAGCCGGAGGTGAGGATGCATCCCAAGGCTGGTGCTCTGCATGGAGCACTGCCTGTGGCAACACTGCTGTGTGGGAATCTTCTTTTTCTGCCCTTCTTCTCTTGACACCACTCCAAGTGAATCCTTGTGCTGAAAGCACTGCTGGTTTGTGCAGTTTATGAATGTGATTATGTGTGCTGAAAGCAGCCTTGCCTTTTTTATTTTATAAGGGCCTCTTAATAAATGTCACTTATCTGGGGACTCAGGCAGCTGAGTGCATGGCCAGCTACCTTCTCATGGGGAGTGGCTGCCAGACCCCATCCCATTCTCTGGAGTCACAGCTGGCTGGTGGAAGAGCGGGTTGCCAGAAGAAAAATATATAGTGTTTTTGTGGTAGCTTGCATAATACTTGACTTTCATTCTTAGTTCTACTTAGTGCTGTGTTTGTACCATTCCTGTTGTTCTCAGATCTCACTGGATAACATCAGGGTTCTTGTATATGAAGTTGCTTTCAGAGAACACCAAACAGCTGCAAAAAGGGAAGGTGTAGTAAATGTACCTGTCCTTCTTATGGAGGAATATCAGAATGATTGCAGTGTGGTGAAATGGGACCTGCTTGGGCTGCGGATGAGATGCTCCAGCTGCATTACCTGAGGCCTGTGTTGGGGCCACAAGTAATGTGTAGGCCTGTACCTTCTCTGCTTAACAATCTACATTGGATGAAGGATTCATGTGCAAGGCTTGGTGCTTCAGGGCTGGGTGGAATTGATGGCCAGGGCCCTGTTTCATCCTGCAGCTGACAACCTGCAGTACCAAACTGCAGTTTGTGGAGCTGCTCTGGAGTTTGTGAGGTTCATTGCACAAAAGTCCAGATCCCATGAGCAAAGCGAGGACTATTGCAAGTGTATTGTAATTTTTGTGTCTAAATTTCCACATGAAACTAACCTTGCTTCCTCATTTGGCTTGGTTACAGTATTTATTACAATGACATTCCTCCTTCTCATTTTTTTTTCCTACTGCTATGATATTGAGGTTTAATATTTATCTTCTAATAGTTTCTGAGTAGCAGAGTGCTTGCATTACTGGCAGCGATGTATAGTTAATCCTGAGCACAGATAGCTGTGAGAGGTCCAGACGGACTTCAGCCCTCAGTGGCACGCTTGTAAGTGAGGAAATTAGCTTGGAAATTGCTGTTTGTTAAAATTGCTTCTGTGTTAATCTTGCTGTGATACCACAGCTTCTGGCAGTATGTGGGTTAGCAAGATGGTTGTGGCCAAGAATGAGGGCAGGTTCTCACTTTAAAAGAGTCTGAGCAAAGACCTTGTCTTACACCTTTGCTCTGAGGCGGTTTACACTGAGGAATGTGGCCCATTTTTCAATTGCCAGGCCTATCTTCCAGGTGTTTTCTTATCCCCAGTTGACCTTCTGGCCTACTTTCTGTCCACTGTGTGATAGAAGGTGACCAACCTGTCACTCTTGGCGAGCATCAGGAGCAGAGCATTTGTGCCTCAGGCTTGTTCCCTGGGGAGACAGGTAATTCTTTCATGATGCCCTTGGGATTGTCCCCCCTGCCACCCCCTTCCTACTGCACTGTGGGCATCTTGTCCTGCTCTCCACCTTCCACTCAATGTTGTGGTTTTGTACATGCACTTTGTAATAGCACTTGCATTTCCCTATTGCTCGTTTTGCTACTGAAACTAAGGCTTCAGAGACTGCAGTAAGTCAGGGGTGGAGCAGGGAATGCAACCGGACCACGGAATCCCTCCTCCTCTGCTCCTCTGAAAGAATCCATGCTCTTAGTTTTGGGATGTTTCTTCTACTATGTACTAACAAGACATCAGATTCAGCTGCAGGAACAGAAAACAGGGGCAGAAGGATTTGGACTCCAGGGAAAGTGTCTGTCCCTTTTTTTGATGTTGGGAGGGTGGGAACTGTCCTTGTGGATGAAAAGCTTCTCTGAAGGACACTGTTCTCTGGCGAATGCCTGAACATCAAAGCTTGGGCAGTGCTGTTCTCTGAGCAGTCAGAGGGCAAGAGGCCTTGCTGCTGAGTGCTCAGCACTGGACTTCTCCAAATGAAATGGGTGCTCTCTGCTGCATAAGCCCTTTGTTGGCTCTTTGTGCCATGTAAATTATGGTTAGGCACCTTTCCCAAGAAATGCTCTCTTTAAAATTGCATTTTTGTGCTGATGATGCACTCATTTAGAATTGGATCTTGTGCTCATTGCCTCCTTGTGGCAAGTGCTCACCAGTGGCACCAGTTACTGGGCAAACTGTAGGGCAGTAGCTCCTGACCATCCCTCGGACATTTAACCCCTCAGATAGTACCTGAGATATCATCTGAACATTTCCTGCTCTCTATGTGTGTCTTGGAGAGAAACTCTGGAGGCCATTAAGCTGGGTAATTTACATGCTTCTTGAGCCGGTGCCTAGGGAAATATATTTCACAGGTAATTTCAAATCTCTTGGCGTGTGGAAGAAGTCATTATTCTGAACAGAAAGGGGCTGGTGATGTCACGGGCCCCATTGAGACAACCACATTAGAGATTGGGATTTTCTCTGTTACAGGAAAGAGTCCAAGGCATTCTATTCATAGGGTGTTGGGATGTCAGGAGTTTTTGGGTTTAATGTCAATACTCATGTAGAAAAGCAGAAAAGAGAATTATCACGTAATCCTCAATTCCAGTTACATGTGAGCATATTGTGTGTGCAGGAGCAAACCTGCTCTGGGGTACCCACTGGTGTGCAAGTTTCCGGCTTCGGTGTTCCAGTGCAAAGTTAGCTTCAGGAGGTTGAGTTGAAGTTTTGACTCTGCTCCCAAAAGTCTGTCTAGGTTTGAGACTATTGCTTCACCTTGGTAGCTCCATTCTCCCATCCTGGAAAAGATGGAAAATATTTTTGTCGGACATATTAGGAGGATTTGGTAGTTTACTGTTGATCCTCCTTTCATGGGGTCCTCCAGAACAGGAGGTGAATTCTTTTCAGTGTGAAAAGCTGGCTATTGCTGGAGATGGGGAAACTGAGCCTGATAGATCATCATCCTTTCCATGTATAGCAAATCCTGCACCTTCTGAGTATTCCCAGTGCGGTTCAGGCACCTCCATTTATACAGACTTGTATCCTTTTCAGAGGAACAGTGACATGTATATGCTTTTTCTCTGAGAGAGCAGTCTTTGTCCCAGTTGGATGGGGAGAAGGAGAGAGGAGGTGACCTGTGAAAGCTGGCAGCTTCATCCCTGCTGCTCTTACGCTCTGGGTGATGCAGCAGTACTGGGACAAGACTGAACTGGGCTTCATGCTTCCACTCTGTCTGCTTCAGCGCTTGTCTGGATGCCACCTTACAGCAGGAAAGGTCTTACAAACAGCTTTTAGATGTGTATCACAAAGTAGTGAGGTAATGGCATAAAATGCAGTAAACTGCTATTTATTTTTTTTTTTAATGCTCTCCACCCCCACCCCTTTTTTCTTTCATTGCTGAAAGAGACTAATACAATGAAGAGCTTCTGCAAATGAAGGCAACTGCATTTGAAATAACAGGGTTCTGGGTGTTTGGCTGGTGAGAGATGCAATAAGTGAGCATCGCTAAGTGCTTTATAATAACAATGATTACAATGCTCTCTTAGGAGCCAGGAACTCTCAGGTAGGGGGATGGTGTGGAGAGGGCTTGTTTAAGGTGGGGGGTTTAACTAGATAGACATCTAGTGACAGCGATGCCCAGAAACCCCTGCGGAATGTTGCATATGGTGCTGTGAGAGGCTACTCCAGAAACCCCAGGAGACTTGGACTGACATGGTTTGAAGCTGAAGCAATGACAATGGATGCCCCTAAATAGCTTCTTGTAGCAGGAGGTCTTTGTGGCAGAGCTTAATAATATCTTTCCTTGGTAAGGAGAGAAGCTGTCGACACAAATTCAGCAGAGTTCTGACTAGTCAGTAGTCCTCTACCAAACTCCTGGCTTGTCTGTAAGTGATGAGATCAATCATTTGTGCTGAGTTTGTTTCTGGTCAGCTGAAATCTGTCATGGGCAGGGTGGATGCTGAGAGCAGCCCCCTGGTGTCAAGTAGCTGATAAAGAGTTTACATTGTGCTCTTTGCAGTTTGGCCACCTTTGTGTTTTGCTGCAACTCTCCATAGTAGCCTGACTCTTCCTGGCAGCAGGAGCATCACAGGGTGGAGAGTCTTGTGTGAACAAGAGCACATTGGGAAGCTCTTTCTTGCCAGGGGCTCCAGTCAATCCTTTATTTCCTGTTTTCCTGCTGCAGCATCACATCTTCCTCACCCTTTGAGCAGCATGCTTAGGAAATGAGAGATGACTACAGTGTGTGTATTCAAAACTCAGTTCCAGCCATCAAGATGTGGCACTTCTTTATCATGCTTTGCCCCATATCTTGACCAGACTCTACACAAATGACCCAAACAAGGGGAACTGTTTTGCTTTGTCCAGTATCACATACTTTGTCTAGTATTTGAGTAGCCAGGAAATGGTGGTTGTGAATTATCCTGAAGTCTTATAAAAAGCCGACATCAGCTGGGATGGTCCTAATGTTGCTCAGCAGTGATAGAGGAGCACAGAGCAACTTGTAGCATGTAATCATAAAGTTGTTTGCCTATGCTTTAGTAGACAGTGTTCTAGTGGCATGATACAGAAGCACTGCCCAGACTGTCATCTTTCAGCCATGCAGCCTGACGTACTCAAATGACAGCTTCACTATTTCTCCAGGCTGTGTAAAAAGCTCTCCCATCTCCAACCCCAAGTACAGGTCCTGCATGTTGTGGCTGTTTTGTCTTCTGGGGTGGTTCAGCCTTCCATCTAGGGATGAGGATTTACTGGAATGAACAAGAAGATGCAACAAGCGATCTTACTTCTGTCAAGCTCCCAAGAGAGTCATGAATTATACACAGAATAAACAAATAACCTGATATGTCTGTCATTATATCATAAAGGACTTTAATAATTCATGCAGCTTGCAAAATCCTTACTAAGACCTACCCTCTGTAACCTTATCTTTACCGTGGGGGATGGGATCTCTTCAGCCTCCACTCAGATTGCATCTGTAGAACAGGAGTCAGTGAGGAGGGAGGTTTAATCATAAAACTTCATCTGTATAATGGGTTGCAAAGTGACGTGCAAGAGTTATCAGCCATTGGGGTCTCAAGGGGTGCTGAAAATGACAAGTGGTTGCATTGGGTGAAATTTATGCAGGTAGTGTGCTCCATAAAACTGACACCTATTCACTTATTTATTAATTCATTGTGTTTCAAGTCTAGATTTGTGACAGGCTTTGAGATAAGGAGCCCAGTTCTAATCCTGCGCGACGACAGTGCAAAGATGGTGCAAAGAAGCCACGGGCTTCTCTTGCTCCTGATGCGCATCAGCAGGTGTGCCATGGAAACAGAGTTTCCAGATGGAAACTGAGAGCAGAGTTTTCAAAAAAGCAGGGAGGCTGAGGCATTATGTTAGCTCGGACTCCAAAAAAACCAGTTAATTGTTTTGGGTGGGGTACTGCTGGTATCACCAGTGTTGCTGCAGTACTGGTAGCCATTGATATTGGCTTATTTTGTTTGTTACGGTTCTGGACTTGGGTACTGGGTTCAAGGCTGGAAGGGCCTTTTGGCCAAGGGCTCTCATGTGCCCTGTGGTCTGCAGAAGATATTTGCTGTGCTTGCTTCGCCATTTGTTCTTTTCATTGCTGTATCAGTGAGAGGTCGTGCACGTGTTCGGTCAGAAGAAATCAGTGCCCGTGTGGGGCCTCTTGGCAAATTTGCACTGTCAGGCAAATGTACCAGCTCACACATTCAGCCTCCTCTGTCTGTGGGCAAATCCTCCACCGACAGATTGCCATTTTCCTTAAACCTACTCCTAGGCTTTCAATTATTCACTGCATTATCCTTTGGCCTCCAGCTCCTTTGCATATCAAACACTCCAAATCAGCTTTTTGTAAAGTTTGAAATTCAAGATATTTTGATTGGACAGGCAGCTCTCAAAGAATAGTTATTGTGGCTCTTTGTCATACTGGGAGGGCATTTCAAGTGGGGTCCTGCAGGGATCTGCCCTGGACCTGCTTTTATTCAATAGTTTCATTAATAACTTAAGCAATGGAATGGGAAATATGCTTATAAAATTTGCAGGTGACACTGAGCTAGGAGGAGTTGGATGTACTTTGAAAGGCATTACCAGAATTCAAAATGATCTAGAAAAATTGAACGGCGAGCTGGATATCAGCAAAAAGAAATTCAGTGAAAACAAAGTGCTGCACTTGTGAGGGAGAAATGAAATGCACAAATACAGAATAAAGAACATCCGTTTGGGTAGCAGCATGGCAAAAAAGATCTCAAGAGTTATTGGGGATCACTTTGGGTCAACAAAGTGCTGTCATAGCAGAAGGGCACATTTCTTCTGCAGTGTTTGGTAGGTTCTTGGACAAGACTGAGGAGGTGATGTCTTCTTCCTCATACAGCACTGGGTTTGGCTTCTGTTGGAGTACCTGACCTCACTTTTTGGCATGAGCCTTTGGAGATGTAGGCAAACTGTAGAGAATCCAGAGCAGGGCAACAAAAAGAATGAAATATTTTGAAAACAGTGCAGAATAGAGAAAGCTGAGAGAAGCTGAATTTGCCTTTCTATTTATTTTACTACTGAAAAGGACACAACAGAATAATGATCTTCCAGTTCTTAGGAGCTTGTTGTAAGATTTTTTCAGTGTCAGCTATAGGTGGGATAAGTGGAAAGAGGGAATTGAGATTTAGGGTGAATAAGAGGGGAACTTTTTCACCATGTGCTGAAAAATTGAACTGGGAAGAGGTACTGTGGGGATCTTGGGTTCACCTTCTGCAGAGAATTTAAAGAACAGATTAGACAACACTTCATGCAGAGGGTTCAGGTATTTAGATGTCTTAGTGCAATTAATGGTGGAAGAGGAGTTCCTGAAACCCCTGCCATCCTGCATATCTATGACTGACTGCACAGCTACTGCCTGTTCTGTTCTCAGGTAGAGTTAGACCTTGAATGGGCAATGCATCTGGTTTTTGATAGAGAAATCATATTTGAGGAACAATTTTCCTACTGTCCTAAATGTCACTGGTGACAAGTTGGTGGTTACTGTTGATTTTCTCTCGTGTACCTACAGGAATATTTGTGCTCAAGAGCTGTTAATGAAACAAATTTTTTTGTATAATTTTCCCCTCAGACTTATTTTCCCCTCAGCCAGCTTAATCTATCCTGCAGGTTGCAAAAACTCCACAGTTACCCTTTTTATGATATTTTAATACTCTTGGGGTGTCAAACTGGGATCAAGATGGGTCTGGTTGGGGGTTTGGCACTTGGGGGTTTTTTGGGTGCAGTTTTTTGCAAGACATAGCCTGGTGCAAAAAATTGTTAAGATAAGCAGAAGATAGGACACAGGAACAGACCCAGAAAGTTAGTGTTTGAATTGAGGAGAACAAAATAATGTCGCAAAAGAGCTGAATATAGACAGACTATCCCCGTCCTGTTTCTTGAAGATTTTCCTTAGGATATAGTTCTAATATTCATTTGTCCTGTCTTTCCCCACTCCAGTAATGTCAAAGATGCTTTCTTATTACAGGGAAGACCAGATGGTAGAGGTGAATAATGTCTTGATAAATATTAAGAAAAGACTAGTCCAGCAGGCAATTTTTCCCACCCTTCCTTTATATGAACACCTGGGCACATACTTTAGATTAAAACAGAGTCATAAAATGACAATGTGGGAGGCTTGATAATGTCTGGAAGCAGGGTTAGTAAGTTATTTGGAAGGAAACAGGAGCTCTCTGTAAGTTGTATCTTCAGGGGAAAATAAGAAGGCAACTTGTATTTCCTTGATGGGTAAATATTGGCTCACATGGGGCTTTTACAGCCTAGGTGTGTAAGAGAGCTCAGAGGGGGCATATCCTGCACACACACGTGCACGTGTGTGCACTGACACACACTATTATAGTTAAAGGATTAAGCATCTTGAAGGAATAAGCCAATTATAAGAAGTTCCTGCACAGCAAAAATTAGACAACACAGTAATTAATAACCTTATTAAATAGCAATATTTGGGCACTGAACCAAAGCGTATGAATCAGGGTGAAGCATTCTTGGCTGAACACACTGCGTGAAGTGTAGACACTTGTTCAGAACATACTCTGTGTAGAACCCAATAAGCTTTGGGACAGTAGATCCACTTAGCAAGTAGTTTCTCCTCTTGTGCTTTCATGTTTCTGTGACTCTCTCTTATTTTTGGGGCCAGGAAGGCAGCAAAAGAAAAGGACCAAATCTCCTAGTTTATTTTTTTCTCTAACGTCCTCTTCTGTTCACAGCCAAACAAGCACTCTCCAAAGGCTTCTTTTAAGGAAAAAACATCCTCAAGCAGAAAACTAATTTTCTTTCCTCCTGCTTCTCTTTTCCCAGTGCTTTTGTGAGAGGTGCCTTGTGAGGTTTATATTCATTAGTGGTTTGTGTAACTGCCTTGCCCACCCCTAGGTTAGCCATGAGGAGGTGTCACTGCAGCCTGTGCGGGTCTGTCCCACGTAGCCAGAGCCACCAAGGGACAGAGTGATCTTGGGCTAAGCTGCTGTGGCACATCCGTGGTGCTGGCCACAGGCTGGCAGTGCATGGCTTGTACTGGTGACTTCTCTGTGAGTGTCTCCAGGTTCTGTACAGAAGACCAGGACTCAGGCTGCCATCTGATGTGTGCACAAGTGTGGGAGGAGGTGGGCCAAGGACAGCCTGTCTCCTGTCTTTCCAGGCAATTACCATTTTCTTCTGAAGCTGCACAGCTTGAGCAGTGGTGTAGCCTCGGACACCAATGTGGATGTGCACAGAAGTCTTTGCAACTGCTTGGGTGACCTGAAGTATGGAATGTGCCCTAATCCTAAAAAAGGGCTGCTGTGACCAGTGGCAAGGCACAGGTGCCTGCTGAGCAGGAGTGGGACACATGGGATGCTTTGCTTCTTGGCCCCAGCTGCAGCAGCAGTGATTTGCCTCCTAATGTTCTGCTTCATGCAGTAAATAGTTTTGAATATCTGCTTCTTTTTTAAAGCCTACTTTATATCATCTTTAAGAAAAATCAAATATGCAAATTATGTAATCAATTAACATTTTTGTAGTTTTCTTTGGAGAGGCAGTGATAAATAGTGTTGTGTTTTCAAAAATCACTTACCTGGCTTGCAAATGTTGCACTGGAGACTGTAATATATCCAGGTGAAGGAAAGAACCATTTTTTCAATACTGAAGGATTTTTTAGTGGATGTCCTGAATGTGTATATGGCGGTTGTAGAGTTGTTGGGCTGGGAGAGTCCTTTGGAGGCTCTGCAGCAAAGGGAGAGCTGGCTGAGACAGTGGGGATCAGTGAGATGTGCTGGGCATGTCACTGCCAAAGAGAGGCCAGGGGATGGTAGGACTGCCAGGCTCCTTCCATGCAGTTCCTGCAGGCGCACAGAGCTATTAAGTGCCATCACAAATTCTTGAGCTCCAAGGTTTTCTCCTGGCCCGTGTTTTCTCACTACAGTGGGCACCGAAGTGGTGCTTGGTTTTAGGAGGGGACTCTGCACATGGCTCATAAAGGAGCCTGGTGGCTTTCTGTGAGCGCCACCACAGCCGTGGCAGTGGCTTCCCAGCCAGTGCATCAGCTGTGTTCTTTATGCCTTATTTGTAAATGACATTTCACAAGAGCAGTGGGGCACTCCTGCCATCGCTCCTCAAGCCCTGTAACGTACCTGAGGCGTGCAGTAATGGCCCAGGAATGCAATGACTGTCATGTCTTACTGCTTACAGCTTCCGTAGGAGACATGCTGCACACAGAAATATCCATGTTCATCATGGGCTAGCAGTTTCTTTACCCTCTTCAGCCTTGCTCCAGTCATCTCACATAAAATTTTAATTGCATTAGTTTCATGTTTTTTGTTTTTTTTTTTAATGGTAACCTTTAACCCAGTATGTGGCAACGGAGAGGAAACCTCCAAATTTTGGGATGTGGCCCACTCTGCAGACTTCTGTCTTGGACATTACTGGGGTAGAGGGGCATAGTAATGAGTCAGACAAGAGTTCTGCCAGTGCTTTGATGTGGGTGAGGGATGTGCTGGCTAGAAAAAAGAATTTTTACAACCACTGGCAAAAGCTCTTGTATAGCCATGCTTCACCAAAAAATGAAGCTGCTTCTGCTATTACTTTTTTTTTAAATCTAGAAACCTGGTATCAGCTATGCCAAAATGCTGTCCTTTTTATTTGATCATGTAATATGTGTATTTATCTATTTTTATTACTGATGTCACAAGGCTTAGCTGGACTCTTTGGGAAACTGCTGGTCTGTAAGGTTGAGAGTCAGGTATCATAAGACTGCACAATTAAAGGGAATTGCAGCTTTTCTCATGAATGAACAAAAACCCAGTGGCTTTTCTCTAAAATAGTAGTACTTCTTGGGGCTGAGGCAGGGGGTGGAATAAGTTTTAAAACATTTTTTTAAACAAATCTGCTGCCTAAATTTAAGTTAATTGTAAATCCCAGCTCAACTGAGCGCTCAGTGTCTCTTTTGCATATGCCAACAGAGTAATATTGATGCCTCTGTCTTCCTCTCTAACTAATCCTTTCTGAAGGCTTGGCCATACGTGACATTTAAGCGGATATGAGCTGTTGTTAATGTTGATGGATACAGCTCAAGATGGGAGGTAATTTTCCCTTGCTGTGGTGGTGTAGGTGTTCCTGGTGAGAGCTGACACAGGCAGGTGTCACTGAAATCAAGGATCTTGTACAGAGCTGGAAGTTAAGGAAAAGTGTCAGCTCCATAAGTGCTCAGTGGGGTTTCTCAGACCTGTGGCTGAGTATGAGCATATAATTGATTTTTTTCAGTTCACTGGACAAACTGGAGGAGGGGAAAAATAAATTCAATTTTGGTTTTTCAAGGCATTTTTTTTTAAATGAATGCCTTGTGTAAAAATAGATATTTTTTGGTGAAAATGTTTCAGAAGATTTGTGGGTAGCTTTGGTACTCAGGATAACCTGAATATACCTTTGATAAAATGCTTGACTGGAAAAGGAAAAGAAACAAAAGCCCCAAAATCCAACCTCCCTCAGCTCTGTCTGTGACCTGGTACCTTCACACTGGCAGCCCCACTGAAGGCTTTGCTCTCCCTCCTTTGGCAGAGTAGGGGGTTTGCTGATATGTTCACTCATCTCATTCCCTGGATTTTCCCTCTCCGGCCACACTTCCAGGGAACGAGAGACAGCATTGCCTCTGCAGAAAGATGGAAAATAGCATAAATTACATGGGAAAACTGAGAAGGCTTGTTGTGCACAATTATATTGTGTTTTCATCCACAGCCTTGTATGTTATTAACTGGCATGAATTTTGCCTGAGTAACACGCGTCTGTCTGCCCGTCCTTCCCTCTGTCCTGCTCGTCCCTCACCCCTCAAAAGTGATGCTTCAGCTCTGCTCTGCCAGTCGGCTCAGGGCATCTTTCTGTTTTGGTATTTCTGCCCAGCTTTTGGGCTGTGCTGTGTAATTCAGAATCCTCCAGTGCCCAGGTGAAAAATAGTTGGGTTTCTTTGCTCCTTGATCTACAGGAGAGCCCCTCCATGGTTTAAGGGTTGTGGGGCAGATCGTGTGGGCTGCCCAGGGAACGTCTCTTTGTGTGAAGAATGAAATCACTTGGTGAATCTAACAGAAGTGCAACCTCCCCAAGCTGGTCTGCTCCCTCCCACCAGCACTTTGTCTTGCTGCTGGCCTTACCTTCTACTCCTTGGTCTCCTTCCCTCCTTTCTGTGGCATACATTGAAAGAGAAATGTTGCTGTGAAAAAAGCACCGGAGGCAGTGCCAAGTGGTGCAGAGGCAATCGAGTGTTGCTTTTCCAGGTCAGACAGGAGATTTGACATTTGCCTGGGCAGCGGCTGAAGCCAGGAAATCTCATTAAAAGAAGGAGAATTATCAAGTTCTGTGGATTTAAAAGAGGGTTTATTTGTTGTTGTTTTGAACTCGGTGTTATTGCTGTAAGCAGAAATCTGTGTGGCTGAATGTATGGAAGGGTGTTGTGGCTGTTGGAAGGCCGGGCAGCCAGCTCCCTCTCTGTACGGGGCCCAGGATGAAGGACACGCCGGTGGCAGCTCCCGGCCCTTCCCGCTGCCTCGGGAGGCGGCTCTGCCCGCAGTGGGCCTGGCAGAGTCGGTGCCTGGCACAGGTTGGGCTCTGCTGAAGGTGCAAAGCAGCTGAGCCCTTGGGCACTCACTGCTCTGTGCTTGGCTCCTGTCTGTGCCCAGGTCTCTCCCGTGGTGCCGCAGTGATAATCCATTGCTGCAGTAGGACAAGACACCTTTGGCCCTGCCATAGCTCAGGGTTTGCTCTCTGCCACAGGGCCCTGCTGAAGCAATAAGCTGTTTTCTGTACTCCACAGCACTTCGACCTTGTTAATCACTCTGGGCTTAAATAATTATCTACTGCAAATGTTTATATAAGAAGAAAATAAAGCCTCAAGCCTTGCAGTTATTGTTGTACCTTTTTCTCCCCTCTTCTCTCTGTGGTGCCTTGTGCGTAAATTTTGAAGTCTTGAAGTTTATAAGCTGCCCCAGCTGTAATTCTCAGAGCAGTGTGCTTCTGGTACTCTGCCTGCACTCAGTGCTGCAGAGAGAGCAGTGAACTTAACTGAGGCACTGATTCCCTCCCTCTCCCTTCAGTCCCTTGCTTATCTAGTCAGTGTCAGGGCTCTGACTCTTTCTCTCTCTTTCTCTCCCTTTCTCTTTCTCTCTTTCTCTCCATCTCTTGCAGTATGCAGTACTGGGCCAGGAGGCTGGAGCAGGAGATTGATGGAGTGATGAGGATATTTGGTGGAGTCCAGCAGCTCAAAGGGGTAAGCTGTCTTTCGGTTACCTGTGCTGCCTTTCTTGTGGCAATGAATGTTCTCATCTGCACAAATCACCTGTGTGAACACTTGCACTCAGTCACCCTCTCAGCTCACTCCACATGCAGGGTCATGGCTGGCTGTGCTTCTGGTTCCTGGGCAATCAGATGCATTTATCAAATGTGTGGGAGTGACTGTGGTTTGTATCTGTCTGTCTCTCCCGCTGCATGTTACTGCTATTTTATTTGAGCATGTACCTGTGGAGTTTTTCCTATATGACACACTAAAAAATATTAAATTCAACTACCCTTTCCTCCAGGGACTGAAGGTAGTTTAATTTGTGTTTTAAGTTTAAACTTGTGTTGACAAAGCAGGAAATGTTGCAAGGATAATTTGGCTAGCCATTGGAAGCTCCTTGTTTTTAAATATACATTGCAGGTGAAACTGTAATTGTTGTTTGGCTTCTGTTTCCAAGTGCCAGAAAATAAAATCCAGTTACTGATGCTGGCATCTGCCTCCTGCTCCCTGAGTTAGCACCAGGATACAGAGGCTGCAGATGCCAGACCTGCTCTTCTCCTGGCAGCAGTGCTCTGGGTTGGGTTAGGGCAGTTACAGAACAGCTTCATCGGGATTTTTTAGGTTTGGGATCAAACAACCTTTGAAACCTTCCCCGTTTCCCTTTCCTGGTAAGACCCTGTTTCCCCTTGCCCACACTCTTGTGCTGATTTGAAATTGGACAATTTGGAATAACAGTTACGGTGTTAATCTAAAGAAAACAGGCTTCTCTGGAGTGATAAATATGTTACCCCAGGAAAAAAGCATGGGTGTATTTGTGTTTTCTGGTGACAGTGACATGTTCTTCTCCGATGCCAATACTTTATGGGACTCCTACTGTCTGTCTTGCACTAGTAGCTATACTGGCTTAAACAGAACTGTTCAAATTTTATACTGTTGGTTGTAACCCATTGTCTAAACACAGAAGTCACACTATTTTCTTTTAAACACATTTTGAAATGAGTTTACCTGAAGGCTTGCAATACTCTTCATGGTTCATCCATTCATTTGTGTTCATATTTGAGCTGTAGAATGGCGTGTCTGGGCTTTGTGTGCATTCATTTCAACTGAACTTCAACTGGATTGATGTAAACTTCATGTGCAGCATGAGAAGCATATACACCACCTGGGTTTCAACAGATATTTCTGAATGTAGCTATGCATTTGTGCAATGCAGTTTTGCATGTTGGCAGGGTCTTTGACTCAGAGCTGGGGATATTTTCCAGGCAATACGATGGTGCAGCAGCCAGCATTCTCTTCAGCAGAGCACAGTCATAAAAAACAAAAGGATTGCTACTACATTTTCATACATATCCTCTCTTACAATTTATTCTTATTAGCTTTGATTTTACTCCTTTGCATGTTAAATAGGTATATCATGTAATTTTTTTTAATGCCATAATTAAAGAGAAATTACACCTCCAATTTGCCAGCACTTGACTCCTATTGGCCAGTCAGTCAATTACAGGTAAGAGAGCTTCCCACTTTTCCTGTTTAATTCTTCTGGTAGAACATAATGCAGTACTTCAATGGATTAATGCTGGATAAACTGTCTACAGAGGGATTGAAGGGTTTTTTTGAAATCTGTTTTGGAATCTTCTTGTGAAGGGAGGAAGCTAATTATTGTATCTAGTAAATGCATAAACCAGCTGAAGCCAAGAAATGAGCTACTGAAAATTCCAATGTGCAGCTGTTTGAACACCAGAAAGGACTGGTGGAGGCTGTCTGTTGATCTCTAGGGGGGAACTTGGGATATGGAGTTCAGGTTTGATTCGTAAATGCAATCTCAAGTGGATGATACTTAAGAACCACATCGCTTGCTAGTGCACACTAGCACAGCTTCACTGATGGAAAATGGCATGGAGTGCTTCATCCTGAAGAACTCAGAGCTGTAGCTGCAGGGAGTCCTTGCCCACCAGCTGCACACAGGTTCATTGGGGTTACAGTATGGGAGCTGTTTAATGTCATACAGTAGCACTGTAACCTACTTAGAGACATGGATTAAAAAAGTTAAATAAAAATAAGTCCACATTCTGTTGCAACCACACTAAAAATTTAGAAGGTGAGCAGGCACAGGGGGGAAGGGAGAGCCCCTGAGGAGCTGTGGGAGCTGAAACATGGTATAGCTGGAAGCTAATTCCACCCACTGGGATTTCACAGGAAGGTTTATTATTAAGTAAGAGTAGACCCGTGCGGGGTAGGAAGGATAGAGAAAAATGAGGCAAGTAGAGCTTGTTTTTTGCTAAAAGTTGCTGATGTTCTTTGGGCTTGCCATATTGGCCTGGGATATGTCTGCAGAGGAGGATTTCTGGTTCATTGTGCATAGGGAGTGATATTAGAAGTAGGGGGAAAAGTGCTACAGTGTCACCAAAGACAGAACTGGTCCTTCTGAACTTGGTGGGGTCTGTTGTGAGGTGATGGGTTGCACTGCCAGCCCTCATGGGTCTGTGAAGCCTATAAGCACTGGAGGTGGGTCCATGCCAGAAATAGATCTTCCCTTTCCAGTTCAGGCCTGACCACCAAAGTGACAGACTAAATAATAATAAAAAATACCCTCCTCTGAGATTTACCAGGTTTACTTATGAATATTTTTTTCTTGGGTTGCTGTGGAAGGATGAGGACCTGTTCTTTCGTTATTGCCTGAAATCATAACAGTTATGGCATATGAGGCATGAAATTTATTGTCAGAAAAATGGTGTCCAGGAACATAACAGTGCTGAATATTTTATCCTCCTGGAGTGCTGCCCGTCCCAGGAAGATTTTTATTTTAACTCTTCAGTAATTTCCTTGAGTTGGGGTACTAAATGCTCAATGCCCCTGCTTCCCTCCTCTCCTGCCAGGTGGACAGACAATCACCTGGGGGGGTTTTCCAAGCTTGTACCATGCAGATGCTGCTTTGCACAGGAGGACCACTTTCTTGGAGCAATTATGGGAGGGTGAGAAGCTCTGAGATGTAAAAGGGAGTCATGCCAGGGGCTCTCCTTTCAGCTGTGGATACCACCTTGCTTCTCTATTGATGTCCAGACCTTGAAAACACTGAAGTGCAAATGTCCCCATTGGTCAGACTGGCTGTGGTGGGGCCACCCACATGACTGAACACTGTGGGCTTGGGGCTGTATGGAGGACCATGGCCTTGCTGAGATGGTTCTCTGCCTGGTGAAGCCAGTGTTCAGCCCTCAGGGTGCCTGTGGTGCAGCATCCTGTTGGCTGGCTGGTTCCTCCAGGCATGCCTCAAAACAAATCCCAGCACTTGGATAAGGGCATGTTGCTTTGCCTCTCTGTCCTCACCTTCCTCAGAGCTCCCCAGAGATAACTGAGAGCACAAATCATTGCTAATTTAGTTCTGACTGGCATGATGATATGTGGGACCCTATAATGCTGGCTGAATAGATTGACATTGTTAAAATAATTATTTCTAGAATAAGAAATGTTACACTAAAAATACAGCTCTCTGACTTCCATTTTTTTCTGTTAGTTCTTTGTGACTACAGTGGACTCTTCACCTTGCAGAACAAAAAAATATTTTGTTTTGACATTTCTTGCTACACCACACTACATTTCTCTTTCTTCTAGTGTTTTGGCATAAGTAAAAGTTATTGACTTTAGTCAAAAATGAATTAAAATTTTGTGTTTCCAGCCTAGATGCTGCAAAACCTGCTCCAGGGTAAGACTATACTCAAGAAACTCCCCATGCTGGTGCAGCCCTGTCCCAACCTCCCAGTGTCCTGCTGTGCTGGCACTCGTGGCAGGACCGATGACAGCAGAGCTGTGAGTGCCGCTGGGTTTTGTGCCTCACTGAGCAGCTCCCCTGGATGTTGTGTTAAAACTCCTTTTCTGGATAGCTGGGCTGAGGCTCAAGTCTGCCCTGGCTTGTTACCTAAATTGTGTTTGATCCTGTGTCTCCTGAGGTGAACAGCGAGCTGGTCAGAACATCCCCTCCCCCTCCTCTGGTACCTGTTATCCCTGGCTGCCTCTTACGGCCTTGTTTCCTTGCTGACAGTTACTGAGGAAGCCAAAGCCTTTCAAATGAGAGGGGGGAAAGGTAAGAGATGTAAATGCTGAGCCCCCTTTCCTGCTCTGTCTTCCTTTCTCACTTCCCTCTGGCTGTCTTTCCTAAGGACTGCTTCTGTAGCAGGGTTGAGCTCTCTCCTGGTGGGGTTAAACCCTGCCACAGACAGGCTTTAGAGGGGCAGAGTGGGCAGCAGAGCTGGGCCTGAGCTGCACCTACTTCTCCTCTCCAGTCCGTCAAGCTGGTTCTGTACCCTCTTCCCTTTCTTCTGGGCAGCCAAGGGAAGTCAAGAGAGAGTGTCTGGGTCTGCCTTGCTGGTGTGTGACTGGGAGATAAGGATCCTGCTGACCTTGGTGATGAGGAACCACTCAGTCTGTAAAGGGTGAGATGGCTCCAGACCTGAGCGCAGGGTGGGATATGGGGAGCAGCCTGCTGGCCGAGCGGGGCAGGCAGGGAGCCTCTGCCTGGGCTGTGCTTGGTCCTCAACACGTGTGGCTGCACAGAAAGGAGAATGGGCCCAGGGGAAGGGGAGACTCATGCTGTGTCCTTTGGGATGCAGCCCCCCAAGGAGTTTGCTGATTGTGGTACAGTAGAAGTGGCTCAGCTTGGTCCTTGTAATCAGTATCTGGTTTTACTTCAGTGGATTTTCATGTCTGTCTTCTATTCTTGCTTGTTATCTTGTACTTTGTTTTGTTAGTTTGGCATCTCTGCCTGGCAGAAGTACTGCTGTTCATTCCTCTGGGTTTTTCTGAAAGGGAAGGACAGACCTGCTGGCCAGGGCTTGGGGCAGAGTGACCAGGATGTGTGCAGATGTCCCCACCTTTGTCTGCCTCAGCCTGCCTGTCCCTTCTGCTCAGTGCTGCTTCTCTGATATATTCTCTCTCGTTTTCAAAGCATGGCCATGCTTTAATTGAGGCAGCTGCAGGTGAGGAACTGCGACTGAGCGTGCACAAACAAGAACTTGAATTAGAAAAACTAGTATACTATCAGAGTTTTGCCTTGGGTGTGAAGAGCTGAAGTGGCATCTGCCTTGTGTAGTGCTGCAGTCACTAGCACTCCTCCTGTGACGGGGTCTCTGCAGTACCGAGTGTTTCCGTGGCTCTGTGAGTGCATCCTTTACAAAACTGCTGGTATAGAGCTAGAACCTCTTTAATGCCAGCACCAGGAGGTAAGACATGCTCTTATCAAAGGAGCTGTCAAGGTTTTCTGTTCAACTTTTTTGATCTTGGGTAACTACTGGAATAATAATAAGTTAGCCTAAATCTTCCAAGTAACTGTGGTATTACATGATGTTTAATTTGTTCTTTTGTTTTCTCTGGGTATAGAAACTCTCACCTGGTCATTCAGTAGGGCTGGAGAATCTGAGAAGTGTTAATGGAATTTTAAATGAAGGATGCAAGAGAATCAGAGCCCCCCTGCACAATGCTCTGGACACTGTGTCTGAGAAGCCTGTCTGCTTCCAAAGGGCTCTGTCACATGGACTGGGCATTCAAAGAAGCACAGTGATGTTGTCCTTAATTCCCAACATGGCAGAGCAGGGAATAAGATCCTAATCTTCTGATGTTCAATCCAGTACTACCTTCAAATCACCATATCAGAATTAATCTGGCCTTTTCCTTCTGAGGTGTCAGCCCCAGCCCCTGGAATGGGAGATGAGTGATGCCCAGTGACTGCACAGTGCTCAAGAGAGTTGAGAGGAGTTTGAACCCAAAGCTTGGGCAACACACAAAGCCAGCTGCTTATGCCACAGCAGCACTTAATGCCTGCCCTCTACCAGCTCCTGCCAGGGAGAAAGGACCTTACTGAGTTTTCCTACAGCTAGTGCCCATCTGGGGACTGCCCAGGAGCATGGGCTCTGTACCCCAGTGAGACGATGCGTAGCTCCAAGCCCTTGGTTCCCAAGCTCATGCATAATCTGTCTGATCCTTGCTTTTCTCTCCTCTTTTCCCTCCCCCTCTCCTACCAGTGTGCACACAGCCGGCTTCCGCACACCATCACTGTGCCCTCCCCTGCTCCTCATGTTTGATAAGAGGAAGTGTGCGATGCCAGATAAACACATTCCTGTTCCAAACTGCTTGGGTTTATTTTAATCTGCCTGGGCCGTTCAGCAGCCTCAGCACTCTGTTCAGCACTGAGTGCAAAGCCAACACTATATTACCAAGGAGGAGCATTTAAATGTCCTTAGGCTTGCAGCAGCTTGGTTGGGAAAGAGGGATCCTCTGCCACCCCTTGCTTGGGCCAGAGTGTGCCATCGTTAGCCCCCTTACACCCATCATCTCACTTCTCACTCTTTCTCTGTACTAGAACCATATTGCATCCGTACTGCGAGATGTCAGGGAAACATATGCTCCAGCTTTTAGTACATTTGCATAATTAGAGTAATGTGTATGAATAATTTATAGCTGTATGTGGCTGCTCAGTGTGTGACGTTAGCACCCCTCACTAAATCCTTTCCAGTGGGTGGTGCAGATCCTGCACCAGAGCCATTGTGCCGATGCAGTGTGCAGCCTGTTGGCAGATGCAGGGGCCCTGCTCTGAGACATCAGGGTGTGCATAGATCTGTGTATGTGGTTGTGGCTGTGTATATACACATATATATATATATATGTATTTAGTGCAGAAAGATGGGCTTTTACAGTTCTGCGGGAAGAGCGTACTAGAAGTCTCAGAGGCTAAAATGCCTTAGACTCTTAGGCTCAATACTTGCTCCGTTTATGCAGAAGCTGTGAATGAAAATGTTCTGCAACATTTGAAAGCTGAGGCAGGGATTTTTCCAGCAGGACTCAGGTGTGACTAGTTTGTGTGCCAGGATTATGGGGGTTTTTTTAAATTACTTTTTCAGATCATAAAACTTAGCAGCTTGCAGGGGAGAGGGATAAACATGCCTGCACTGTGTCACAGAGTCTGATCTCAATCAGTCGGTCAATAAATTGTAGCAAAGAATTGCCTGGACACTGTCTCACTATTTACCAGCTCTTTAATGCGCAAGTTCTCATGCTGGAAAGCCCAGAGTGCCAGGTAGGTGTTCTAAAGGAGTGATCTGAGTGGCTGAATCCTGGCATTTATGTTCCAGTTAATTTTAGCTTAAACTATATTTGGTCCTTTCCAAATGTTTGAGAGCCTTGGCTGGAAAGCGCTGTGTAAACTGGAATGAAGTACAGGCATGCACACTTACCGCCTCATCAGTATTATCCACTGGGAAACTGAGGCAGGTGGTTAAGCTGAGCAGGTCTGCAGAACCATGGTGTGGTGCAGCCCGGACTGTTCTCTGTCGTGAGTAAAGCCAGCAGGTCCTCAGAGGAGGGCATGTTTAGAAGGGTAACAGGCAGTGTAATAGCCCTTATAGCCCTTGCTTTGAACCTTTTCACTTTACACAATTACTTTGTAAAGATAATACACTTGCAGCCAGTTGGTGAGTTTGCACAATCAAAAGGGATTGCCGCTGAGTTTTATGGAGTCACTTCTGATTTATATTGCTGTCAGTGACAAGTTAAATGAGCCCAGCATTCAACAGACTGATGTTCAGGTGTGTGCATCTCCTGAGTGCGCTGCTTTGCGTTTCACGTCCAAAAATGTAGCTGATGTACCCAGCCAGTCAGCAACCATGTTTGTAAAATCCTTCTGAATATTCAGTGAAACTCTTTGACATTACACAGCCATATGAATCCATGGGAAGGATGAGGCCTTGGCTGATGTTTCTGGAAGCCTCCCTCATCCAGGTTGTCTTGCCCTTAACTGAAGGAGCCTGTGTGGTCCCCACATCCATTCCAGCTGAAGTTGTTAACTTCAGGCTGTGTTTAAAAGTAAAGCAAGGCAAAATCCATACCAGCTCTGCCAGAATGCAGGATGAATAATTAGGTGGAGATCATTAAAGTTTCTCTTCTTAAAAACATACATAGATTATTCTTTAATGGAAAATTAATTGTTTTATTATTCTCTCCAGATGGTTCTTTTCCTTTACATTCACAGGGGAATCGATTAGCCTGGAATTCAGTTTCCTGTGAGCAGAGCTGATAACCAAAAATGCAACTCTATCACTGATCAAGATACAAAACATAGAAAATATGTATCTGTATTCCATCACAGTTTTTCCCATTCTACAGTTTTAAATATTATTTATAGGCTTTAAATGCCCCTTCAACTTGAAATGCTGCAGGCTAGGGAGTCTGCATTTCTCTTCCTGATAGGTTTGTCAAGCAAGCGCTAGGTATTGGACACTACTGGATCCTGGCTTTCTTATGGATGATCCATCACTTCCATCCATCACTGGGCTGCGGAGGAGAGAAATACGGTTATACTGAAAGGTTTAAAGAAGGAAACTGTCATTAGATACTTGGGGTTATTGTGTGGAGGAAGCAGTAAGATGTGTCACATCTCCTTTGTTCTGTGTGTAGAAATGCAGGAGAGCTTGGGAAGTTGGGGAGGCCAGGGAGAGGTGCCTTCTCAAGGGCACGGTTGTGGTTGTTATGTTGCAGTGTGGCTCCAGCCTGGTAAATGGCAGCAGGCACTTTGCATGTTAAGTGAGCATGTTTATCGTGCCTCATTACAGCAGATCACCTCTGACATCTGAAGTGAGTAACCTGAATGGGCCCCTTATTTCAAACACCCACCCGTGCCGACCTATTGGCCTGCAATGATGCTGCCAGTTTTATAGGTACTTATTTCCTTTTAATTATTTAGAGTTAAGATATTATTGTAAGGGAGGGGGAGAAAGTGGAGTCTGTTATTAGATCAGCCTTGCCTTCCTCGTAAGCTGATCAGCTGGACTTCAGAACTGGAGAGCTTTGCTTGAAGACTGAGAATCTGTGCCATGGTTAAAGCTGTAGTTTGCTGTTGCTTTATTGATGGCTTTATTGAAAGAGATGGCTCTGCTTTTGGAGGAACTGCCTCTTGGGAGACTCCAGGTCTTGGTAGCCATCAGGAATCTGTCGCTTTCCAACACTTGTATCCTTTGCATCTTACTTTGACAAGTCTGCATACAATGAGCTTGAAAAACTCCACACTCTTTAGTGTGTCTTAGGGATAAAGCAGGTTCTCTCATGATTTGGGAGGTCATATCCAGAGCAGAGGGAAGGGAAGTGAACGGGCTAGGGAGGAAATGTAACAGGAAGGTGATGATAATGGCTATAGATTCTCCTTCCTCTTCTGTTGCTCTTGGGCTGATCAATGCCAGCTGATATATGTAGGGCATCCCCTCTTTATTTATATATATTTTGGAGGATTTCTCTGTTTCATTATTTTGGATTGATATTTGGGCTTGCTCGTTGTGATTCAGTTATTCACTGGGCTTGAGATTTTATTGACTTTTCTTCCCTTTTCTAACTGACCTTTCACACCTGGAAGCATCCAAGACAGATTTAGTATGTGTTTGTTCAGCACCTACTATAACCAAGAGTGTCATGCTTTTTGGACACTGACCACAGTATAAATATTAAATAGTAAGTAAGAGCACTGAGAAGAATCCTGCCTGAATGAAACATGAGATTTACTGATGCGAAGAGATGCTGTGAATGAGAGGCATGGCTATTTCTATCAGGGCAGTCTCCTAAATGCCTGGTTGATGTGGCTTGGACGGGTGGCAGGATCTAAATGTCTGCATGTGTCAGGAGCCACTCTAGGGATTGTTTAAGCTGTAGCATTAGTTATCATCTCTTGGATGCCCAAGCAAAGCCTTTGCTTGTAGCTAGGAAGCAGGGAGCAGATTTTCAATTCCCTGCTGTGACTGTAAGGCCAGGTAAATAGAGAAGAAGGAGACAGCAGGAGGTTTATGTGACTCGAGGAGCAAAGAAGATTGTAATGGTAAATGTTGGATTACTTTTAAAAACAAGTAGGTCATTGAAGATACCATGGTTGGAGAACAGAAAAAGAAAAAAAGGCGGATTTATTCCTTGTTCTTCTAAGATTTGTTACACTATAAAGCTCACTTACTGCTCAGCATGCTGTCATTTTTAATTGTGGAAGTTTTTTGTTTGTGTCAGTGGTCCAGCAAGGATGACACTAGACCTGAGATGAGGGGCCTGGGATCTTCAAAGGAGCCTTGGTTCCCAGTTTCCTTGGGCATTATGAGTAGGCTGGGCCTTACTGTAGTGCTTTCTGGGAACATCAGCTGTTGTTCTGTTTCCTGCTCTAGCAGGATTTGTCTGTGACTCCACGGTCAACTCAAATTGTTTAAAATTCAACTTATCTTTTGTCTTCTGCCCCTTTTGCAGAGTGCTGGCATGCAAGAAAAACATTCATCCCCATCCCTGCCTTTTGTAGAAAGCAACAGATGGTTACCCAACATTCAGTGATAATAATTTGCTGTGAGGTATATACATGGAATATTCATAGCATCACTGCTGGGTATGTCCAATTCTGAGTGGAAACGATAGCTCCAATGTGTTCCTAAGAGCCCAGTGACTTGGTGTTCATTGAAAAAGAAATCCTAGCACAGTAATACCATGCTTATTACCTCTACTGCATTTCATGGCTGATTATTAAAATTACTTGCAAACAAGTTTACTTTCACATCTCAATACTGGAGGGAAGGAAGACATCACAGGTTGGCTCTGTAAACAGGTAAATTGAGGCTTGGGTGAGGAAAACCCTTATTCTGCACAACAAGTCTGATGGAGGGCTGGGGAGGGAACCTGTGAATCCCAGCTCCAGGGCTTGTCTACCAAATGTCTTCCTTAATAACAACTGTTCAGTTTGTCTCTTCTGGCTCATTACTACATCTATTAGCACTGAGCAGTGAATCCTAGGAAATGCAAGTAAGAGAGAGAAACTTTCAGCTTTGAATTCTCCCTTAGGAAACTTATTTCTGGCAAGTTTCACAAGTGGCAGCTTCTTGTTTATATTTCTAGGGCCTATAACACATGGCATTTTCTCGTTGGCTCTGCCCTCAGCTCCCTCCCATGACTGAAGTGATAAGCCATCGTCCTCTCCTTGCCTCTGCTGTTGGTGTGAGTTTTTAGGGCTGTGCTCCTGCTGCAGAGCCCGAGCAGCAGTTGATTGCCAGCTTTCCCTCCTCCTTAGATGTGTGCTAGCTCTCAAACGACATTTTGAGGTGCCTGAAGCATTCTGTGGAAGAAAATTAATTGGTTTTGACAAACCACAGCAGTCCCTTGGGTGCCTGGGAGTGCAACATTTATTGAAACCAGGCAGGAAATCAAAACGCTCTGGTGTTCACTCACCTCCTGTGCAGCTGTGTTAAAAAAAATAAAAAGTACAAAATCCTTAACCTTCCTCTGGATTTTTCACTCTGACATTTGGATCGTCCACTGACTTTCTAATAAAACCTCCTTTTTCTTTTAGGAGAGAGTTTAGTGGTCATGAAAGATGCCAGAATGACAGCCCAGGGAGTAGATGGTCTCTGTTTACCCACAGAGCAAATGCAGCATCAGGGCAAACGTACTTGCCATTGTACTTCCACCTTGACCTGTGGCATCCCAAAGGAGGGTAGGGAATTGCAGGTTTTCAGCACTTCTAGACTGACCTCTCTGCTTACACAACTTAATAAGGAATCGGGCTTCTCCTGCTGTTGCAGTGCAGTATTAAGGAAGGATTTTTCATCACAGCTGTAGGCATAACAACTTCAGTGCAAACCTCAGACCGAAAGCACTCTGCTAGCAGAAACCATCTCCTAGCCCCACTCTTCCAGGAGCCTGGCCTGTCTTCTAACATCTTGGTTACAGTCTGATTCCTTTCTAAAACATATGCTGATACCCAGAGCAAGGTAAAGAAGATCCCTTTACACATGACAGGTGTGTTATGGTGGGTGTGGGTGCCCTTCAATTGGCCACTGGTTTGAGGTCGCTGCTCTGCTCTGTGCAGAGCTGCTGATGGGAGTCATTAAGTTGCCATCAAGTTTGAATTAGTGTTGATTCACCTCTAAAAAATAACCAGCAGTGTTCTTCACACAGCTCTGAAGGCAGGGCTGGAAAATGAGGGGAGTAATTTTTAAACAAAAGGTGGTTACTGCCCAGGTGCAGTCACAAAATAGGGTTGGGGTTTGTTTTACAGGGGGTGTCCACTTGCCAGCTCATAAAGTGGTGTGTGATTTTTGGACTATGCCCTGCTTCATGAGGCTGTTGAATTTTTTTACAGGTCTTTTGCTGGCTATGGGCATCCCCAGGAGTGGTTTTAGTAGAGGAAAGCCATATACTTTCAGCCTGTAGGATCAGCTGTATCACAGGTTCTAGCCTCATGGACTGGAAAGAGTACTGGAGCCACTAGAAAGGCTGATTGGAAAAGATTCACAGACAAATGATGTAATGGGAGTTATTCAGCTCCTCCAGGACCTTATTGCAATAGCTTCCTGGGGTTTTAGCAGGTTCTTTTTGTGTTGTCCATCACCCCAAGATTTATATGGATGTGGAAAGGGTGCACACTCTGAATGCAGTAAACAATATGAGGTGTGTTAGGCAGAAGGTCCTGATGTCCTCGTGTGTCCCGTGTAGCTGCAAGTGGCAGACAGAGGTGAGACCCCAGCTTTGTCAGTGTGGTTAGAAACTCTGCACATGGACTGAAGCTCCTGCTAACGTCTGGAGTGACAGAGACGGGGACGCGATGGACAGAGGAAGCATTTGCTTCTAGAGAGTTGCTGTGGTTTGGCTCCCCTCAGTCCTCACTCGCGGATGCAGAGCAGGGGTGTGTGGAGGCTGTAGGGGACAGATGGGGAGCCAGCCCTAGGAGGTCCTTGAGAAGAGCAGGTAATGTGACTGCGGCAGAGAGGGGAGGGGTGGCAAAGGCTGCTGGCTCTGCGTCACCGAGACGGTGACAACTCCTTAAGCAATTAATTAGCACAGCTGAGAGCCTGAGCTCGGTGCTAAAGGTGAGCTGCAGTTGTACCAGCAGAGATGCACAAAGGCTTTATTGTTCTGGCTTGGGACCTCGCTGGGGGCTTGTCTTGGTGGTTGTTATTGCAATGCTTCTACGAGCTATTCGTGATCCTGTAGGATGGCTTGTAGAAGCACTGTCTTAAAAGTCCAGCTATGTGGGAGGCTAAAGAAGGGCTCATCAGCAATCCTAAAGGAAGCTTTGGCAGGTCTGGATACTGCAGGAGAATTACTGCGTAGGTTTCCTCTTCACCTTTTTTCTCCTCTAATGATTCTGCTTTCTGGCATAACAATTACCTACTTTGGATATCAATGTCTATGGGAAACTGGCTCAAGCTAAAATGGTAAATTAACTGCTTTGAAGCTTATGTCCCAGATGTCAGTAGTGATAGATTCTGTTGAGTGGTTTCTAGCTAGAAAAGACTTTGAGCGGTGTCATTTTTCATGGGAAAACTTCCCATATGCTTCTCCAAGAGGCTTTTCTGGGCAATTAAGTGACATGCTGTATGCAGAGATAACATGAATTCAGAGAGCTTTTGCACTTCATCTTCTATGACACACCACACATGTGATGTCAGCGGTCACCATGGGTTTGGCCCTTGGTCTCAGTTACTTCTGCAGGAGCAGAGTTTGCCACCCCTGCTGTCACCCATAACCAACAGGATTCCCGTCGTGTTTGTTGTATGAAAGGTTGTATAAGCATGACACACCGTGAAGCTGGGATGCAGGAAGATCTGTGGCAGAGGAAATGCCATCCTACATTAATCCACTGAATGGCATAGTGGGCACCAAGGTCTTTCAGCTCCTGAGCCAGTGGGATGTCCGGTAACAGAGAGACAACATTCTGGACAAGGAGTAGGTGTCACAGGAGTGAAGATTTTCATGCAACTGAATGGCAACTTCTTTTTCTCTCTTATTATAACAGACTAATAAAGTCCTTCTCACAGGGAGCACCTGTCTGCGTAGGGAAAACCAAAGTGTGCTGCTGTTCACATACTGGGCAACATGACAACAAAGTCTGGGGGAAAACTCAGCAAAAATCACCATTTTTAGATGTATGCAGAGTGTTTCATGGCCCTTGGCAAAGGAAGGGTACAGCTAGGATTGTGATTTGGGGGCTTTCAGAGTCCCCCACAGAGATGACCCTCTCGTGGCACTGGTTGTTTCGGTCCCTGTATGGCTCCATCTCCTCCCAGGAGTCGAGCCCCCAGAGACCTTCCTCGCTTGACTCCTCTGTGCCAGCAGTTCTGAGGTTCCTGCTGCTTTGCATTACAGCCATGTGTCAAGAAATCCCAGCTCCTGGGGTCAAGTGCTAAGCATTTGCTTCTTTATCAGATATTTACTTAGGAGGATTTCATTATACTGAATCTACTAGCTTTGAATAAATTCACACGCAGTAAATTTATTCTCGCTCTTTCTGAGGGGCCATGTATGCTAGAGAAAACTTTGAAGACGACCATTTATACCAAAAGCAATTACTTTTGTGGTAATTTTGTATGTATTTTACTGCAGATACTGTATTTCTGTTTGACTATGAGCTTTCTCCCAAGTGGCACTTGGCTGTGCTGGAAGTAGAGAAAGTCAGATGCTTGAATTTGTGGTGGCCCAACATTTTCACAATGTTAACATTGAATGGACTTGTCTGTGCACTTATTTGAACAAACTCCACCTGTCTGAATAAAGCTATAGGCAGATCTTATCAGAATCCATTTGTAGTTGCTCCATGTGAAGTGGGGAGGTGGGGTTGTTTTGTTTTCTTAGTGTTGGTTGATTTTGGTGGGGTTTTTTTGCAACACCACTGTGTCAGCCTCTGGTTATTGGACTTCTTCAGCCAGGTGGTAGAGATGGTTTTTCATGATGCTGCAGAGGGCGTCTCCAAAGCCTCCTCACTCAGTTCATGAGTATCTGGGAACCACGCTCTGCAACATGGCTAAGTTGAACTATTGGGAAAAGCAGATTACTATATGATTTGGAATAATAAACCTGTAAAAAATCCTTCTGCAAATAAGTTTCAAATGTGTGATGGGGCAAAGCTGAATTCTTTACCTCAGCAGCTGGTTTGCTCCATGCAAACCATAATGTCATATAGACAGGAACTCTTTCTGGTGCCTCAGTTGCAGCCCTCTGCACCCAGGATCTCCTGAAATCACTTGACCAACCCAAAACAAACCAGGAGGAAAAGGTCAAGTAAGAATTTAGGCGGTTAGGCCTGATAATCCATTTAGTCCTCTCTCCACTGGTTTACTTTACATGCTCTGCTTCAGTGAGTAAGTCTTGGTGTTTCTTGTGATAAGAAAAAGCCATTCTTTGGGGCTGGAGGTTTAGTTTACCAAAACTGTTGGTTGTATAGATATCAGTGGGGATAACAGCTGTCTGTCCTACATCTAAATGTGCCCTTAGCATTTCCAGAGGGCAAACATGCACGACTCCTTTTGAAAATGGACAAGGGAAAACTGGGAGAATGTATACTAAAGAGAAGCATGTTCATAATAAAATCCAGAAGGGTAGATTTATTTTTTTTTCTTCAACATAAGTTTCTCATTAACAAGATTCATTTCATTTGGAAGTGGCTCATTAACTGGTTTAAAAAAGGAAAACCAAATCAAAAACCTTAAAGAAGTGTAGGTCCCTGTTAAACTGCAAATTCTATAGTCCATGCTGGATTATTGTTTTATGGGAATCAGTGATAGTTATACTGTACATATCTACATATTTCACCAGAAACCAAAAACTGATTTCCAGGGGAAATTATTACACAGAAAAAAATGTAATTAATAATAAGGTATTGCTATTAGAGGATACAATACTTGTGCTCAAGCCTGAATCAGAGATGAACAAAAAACGTGCCATCTGAACATCTCTCAACATCCCACTGTAAACTTTGTGGTTAGATTTAACCCTTGCAATAGACTGATGAGGGAGATCACAGAAAATTTCCTATTATTGCTGTAATGAAGTAGACAGAAACATTTATCTGAGCATTTCTATGGCATGAGAATGTTGTGGTGTTTTCTGGGCTGTTCATTATCTGACTAAGCCACTCACATCTGGAGGAATCACACATCCCACTTGATTTTCGACCTTTTTTCCTTGCATGGCATTTGGTTTAGGATTTAATGACAAATAAAGTATTTATTTCTGGATCAGTAGGTCTGTGAAGTTTCAGTTGGTCCAGATAGGGCATGAACTTGGGCTGGTTTGCTGGCAAAATGAAGGAAAGACTTTTGTGATTCAGATAGACAGCAGTTGCTCAGGACATCTATGGTTGGGTCCTGTCTCTGTCTTAGCCTGCTCTTGGAGCCTGGGCAGGGTCTCTGGATCTCCCTGGTGTAGCACTCTATTGATGGATTTCCCTCTCACAGTGAGGATTTCTGAATTCACATTCAGTGGATGTTGGTAACGCCTGCCACAGAAAAATCAAGGGACAAACTGTGCATTGTTGGTTATTTTTAAGAGGAAACCAAAAGAAAAAAAAAAGCACACTGAGAGCGTTTTGTAATTCATGTTTTGAAATTGGCACTTAATAGGTAGACATTAGCCTGAACTGAAAGCAGAGAAAAACTTAAGGCACAACAGGGCTTTGCACTACTTTGTGCAAATTCGGGGAGAAGTACGTTTTGGCAGATTTCTAGTTTCAGCTTCTCATGTTCTATTATAGCCCTCTTCATGGAGATCTAGCAAACACTGGAGAAATCACACATGTGAACCCACTTAAATCTTCCCCTGCCAGGCTTCTAAATGGGGGTCTAAGGCTCAAGCTGCTTCTAGTTGTTGTGGTCTGCCTCAGTTTAAGTTATTTTTCTCATGAAAGACTGAGCAGAAGTGAAATTGGTGCCATAATAAAAGGTGTCCCTATTTCGTAAGGACCTTAACAGCAGCTGCTGAGGACAAACATTAGCCTAAGAAGGTCTCCAGGGGTTGGCTTTGACGGAGGTAATCTTTCTTGTAATACCATTCCTAATGTGGATCTCTGTTAGGTATATGTAGTAATTTCTTCCTCTGTATTTGTTCTGGTATATCTCTAGGGCTGCTTGTATGTGCTGTAGAATATTTACCGTATTTCTTTCTTTCCATCTATTGTGCTGTTATGTGTCTGTTGCAGATCTGTTCTCTTCTAAACATGCAGTGTTTGTCCCTTACTCCTTGTAGCAGGTTTGTCTTTTCCTCCGATGTCCTTCTCTGAGCACTGCACCTCTGAGCTGAGGATACATCAAACTGCAGTTGCAGTTCCTGCTCATGGAAGGGAGCCTCCAAGAAAAATGGGGAGAGACTATTCACAAGACCATGGAATGACAGGACAAGAAGGAATGGCTTCAAACTGAAAGAGAGTAGGCTTATACTAGATATGAAAAAGAAATTCTTCCCTGTGAGGATGGCAAGGCCCTGGCACAGGTTGCCCAGAGAAGCTGTGGCTGCCCCATCCCTGGAAGTGTTCCAGGCCAGATGAGATGGTGCTCTGAGGAACCTGGTCTAGTGGAAGGTGTTCCTGCCCACAGCAAGGGGGTTGAAATGGGCTGATCTTTAAAGTCCCTTCCAACCCAAACCATTCTGTGATTCTATTTGCAGCACTGCAAACAGGAGTGAGAGGGGCAGAACAGCAGTGGTTGCCTCCATATCTTCTGATTCTCACTGGTGGTTCCTGGTCAGATATGCCTGTTGTCCAACAGATATTCAGGGGTTCAGCTGTGGTAGCTACAGCCTCAAGCCTGTTGCATTTGGTTCTGGCCTATTTTCCCAGCCAGTGAATCCTTTCTGTTTGCTATTCATTTCTCCAGTCCTGACACCAGCTGTTAACAAGTGGCATCTTGATGCTGTGTGATGTCTGGAGGTGGTTTAGGAATCTTCTTACTCCTACTTCTCTTTCTTTGCATCGCTTTTGCTATATAGATGATACCATAATAGAATAACACTTCACGGAGGAGTCTGTTGGATTTTGTTGTGACTATTACTGCTTGATTGCATTTGTCATTGTTTTTTTCCTGCTTTTTTCTTTTTCCCATGCTTTGGATTTTTTGGTCAAATATCGAGGCATCCTAAACCATGACAGAATAAGTGTTCTTCAAGAGTAATAACAGAGCTCTTGTTCAAATCTTCCCCTGCACCCCAGAATTCATCACCCTCCCTATGCCCCACTGCAGTGTCTGTGCAGATGATTTCTTCTGTTTGTCATTTACAGCTGGCCTGCGTGCCTGGCTGTTTGTCTAGAAAATCTAGATAGCTTTTAGACTGGTCAGAGGAATTCCACACCACTGACTTAACTGAGCTGTGGGGAACTCTCATAATCGCTGACCTTTTGTTTGCTCCAGCTCAACAGAGGGGTGCAGCATTCTGGCTGGGTCTGTGTCACATCCATGGTGTGCAAGGAAATCATTCTTGCATCTCTGGTGCTGTCTCTTCTGAAGAGCAGCTCACAGCTGTAATTTCTGCAGTCGGAGGGAACTTGGCAAGTGGTGGAGTCACAGGATTGTCCAAACTGTCCCAGAGAGGGCCCTGGAGACCGCCAGGTGTCAGCCAGTGCCGGACCTTTGCTGCTTTCCTGGGAGACCTGGGGCTGCATCACCTCTCTGTTGTCCCCCAGGAAGGGAAGGGATCCAGCTGACCAAACTCAATCACTTTGTCAATGAGGATAAATAAGGATCATAATCCAATTGTTACAGCAATTGCAATGCAGCAAACTCGAGGCAGCTTTCCAAAGCTTCTATATTTATACCTCACTCATTTAAAGCAGAAGGAGGCAGACCAGTTTTTGCCAGTCTTTCCCATGTCCCAGGCAAATCACATTGCCAGCTCAGACAAACTTCTTGATGGGTGTCAGTAGGACCATCTCTTTTACTGTGTTTACTGGATGCTCTGCCTCTACTTCCAGGGACTGAAGGCTGATGGTGACTTACAAAAATAATAAATGCATAATAAATAATAAAAGCCTTCTTGGCATTATAGTTCCCAGCTGTACAGCATTGACTTCACCCACTCAGTACAAAGCTTGTATGACAGGAGATGATCCCTTGTACCAAAACTATGGGAAATCAGAAGTATTTAATTTAAAGTCGAAGTCCATAATGTGAAAATATAGCATAGCATAGTACTTAGGACTATGGGTGGAGGAATCTTCTGAAAGCCTATAAGCAAATCTGAAGAAGATTGATTATTAATTATCAAGTCCTTTCAGGAATTTGTCTTAGTTTTTTTATGTTTCAAATTATGATAACAAGATAATGAAGATAAATTTTCCATAGCTGTAACTGAAAGCTTCGTACAGGTTGTACTTGAGGCAACTGGGTCATGCTTTGGTTAAATTATTAAATATCCTTGTATCTCGTTACTCGGGTACAACCGAGCGAAGTCAGCAGCACATCACCTGCAAGGTGGGGGCTAGTGAGACCCTAGAACTCCTGTGCAGGTGACCCGTGTGTGATCCACTGATCCCCGGCTGATGGGAGTCCTTGATCTCTGTCCTTCTTCCCAGTGTATCAATCCCCTGATTATTGATGGAGCCCGATGCCTTGTGCAGTGGGACTCCCCACAGCCAAGGGCTTTCCCAGCAGAGCTGCCGCGCCCCACCACACCGGTGCTCAGGGACTGCAGGGCTGCCTGGGCCGCTCTGGGGACGCAAAGGTGTCAAGCCCGGAGGACTGATGTCCCCCTGGTCTCCTCCTACAGACAGACCTGTGTTCCCGTGCTCACTGCCAAGTCATAAAATCAATTAGAAATTAAAGCCAGATTCATGAGTTCACTTCAGCTGCTCTAGTGGTACAAACCAGCTGCAAATTCAGCTTTTATGCTGTTGCTACTTTCCCCAGCTTTTATGTGTTAGCAGCTTTGCTTTTAAAAGCAGTTTTTAAATGGCTCGAGATTGATGCTTAACTTCAAAGTGCTAACAAATATTGCATTGCAAATTCCTCCTTGGGCTACTCCATTACTTTCTTTTTAAAATAATTTTGAAAACAAAGGATAAATGGCTTGGGGAAGCTGTGCTAAGTTGAATGATGTTTCTGAGTGTGCACATCAGTGCAATGTGAACAGAGTGTTGCAGTGCCAATGATTGCATCTAAACCCAGGATTTGCACAATTAAGAACACTCATTATGATATATAATTCTGTTAGGCTAAGGAGCTTTTAGATAAAACCAAAAGAAATCTCAATTCAAGAACTAGAACCATTCCTCTGCCCTTGTCAGAATTCATTGAATTGTGTGAGAGTTTGATTTTTTAAGCATTTAAAAAATTAATTATGGTTATTTTATTGTTAACTTCATACTGAAAGTACTTATTCTCACTACTTTTAATAGTATTAAGCAAAAATACAACAACCATGATTAAAGTTTAAGAACTCCAGTTAAGCACCATATTTCAAAACAGAATATATTTTAAAATACAGTCCAACATTACATAACTACCACACAATTTAATTTTGGATGGCTTCACTGTGCATTTCAGGTTGCAGATATTGCTAGCTTTGCAGTCCAGTCTAGTGTTAAAACATCAAATTTCCCGATTTCATCATGCGTGTTCTTTCATAGTTGCTTTTAAATATTTCATCCAAAATTACTGATATGCCTGCTCTGCTTTATAATGCTTTTTGGGGGACTAATGACAACTCTTTGCTATTTGTAGGGGTTTTCTCATGTTTTAATTGGTAAATGCTTTTCTCAATTAGCTCTGTCTTAAGATATATTTATTATAACTGGAAGCTTCTGGTGGGAAAAATTGCCCCAGCTTTATATCTGGTTTAGCTAAAGGTCATTAAACAACTGACTTTTCTCTACAAGCATCCTAACTGTGGTTTTCCAAAGTTTATAAGTGACCATTTCCAAATGTCTGCATAAGGCAGGTACTAAACCATCTGACAAGTTAAATCAGAAATCAGACAAAGAGAGAGGGGATAAGGGAGGAGAGATTATATAATCCTCTTCACTGGAGCAAGTTGAAATCTCACTGTTTTCCCCAAATAAGCAATATGCTCTGTCAGCACAACAATAAAGCGTGCGTGTGCATATTCATCCCAACTTATACAGCCATACATTTGTCGTTAGTCAGGGTGGGGGGGAACCACATTTGCATCTATGCAAACGGGCTTCCAAGAAGTGAAGCAAGGAGAAACCGTTCCAGGTAATCCCAGCAACTCTCCTTGCTTGGTTCAGCGGGTCGGCCGACAGCACGTGAGCTTGCCCAGGGTGGATTAAGGACGGGAATTTGGCTATTAATGAGTAAGTTCAGTGGCCTTTGTGCACCGTCTGATTGTGCCTGCCCAGGGCCACGGTGTGTGCCTGCGGGGGCAGGGTACGTGTTGCAGGCAGTGTTGTGTTGATGATGGCTCCTTTGCTCTCGGGAAGATTAACCTATTTTTAGACCAAACTGTTGGTGTGAGGCCAGGAGAAGCCTTCTATCTTTTAGATTTATGGAGGTTGCCAGGCAGATCTTAAACACTTTCTCTAAGCTGCATTTATTTGTATTCTGGCTTCTTTTTGGAGGCCAAGTTCCCTGTATCTCTTTGGATAGGACCCTCAGTATTGAAACAGGTCTGGAGTCTGTCAAGTAATCCAATTCATTCAACGTTTGGAATTACCGTGCAAAAAAAAGTAATTTATTTTCTAATTATTCTCTGTCTTGCACAACTGTGCATCGCTGAAGTGTCACTATTTAAAATATTTATCTCTCTCTGCTGCGTGATCTGCTCGAAGGCCATGGAGGGGCGATGAAATAAAAGCACTCTTTCCCAACACAGGCACATTACTTTGACTTGTCTTGGGCTGTTTTGACGTCTCCCTGTAAATACATTTATTTTTCATTAGGATGTTTCTGGGTTTGTGGCATCCAGGAAAGCCAAAGCCATTACGCTGTTCATCTGTTAGAGACAAAATGAAGACAAACAAGTGTAATGAACTCCCGCTGAAGCCATTTCTCTGTTGTCTTTCCCTTGCTGCAAGTGTGTGTGTGTGTGCAGAAACAGCCTCCTCGTGCCGGCTGGATGGGGGCAGCTGCTCTCAGTGCTCCCATTCTTCATCTGTGAGAAGGATTCAGCTGGGGAGAAGAATTCAAGTTCCAAGTGTGCTGTAGTCCTCAGGTTTTGCTGTTGTTGGAGAGCTTGGGCCTGAGTCATCATCTGTAGCTTCCCTTGGGAAGCTGTGGGGTTTAACTTGTGATCTCAGCCCCACAGCAGTTTCCTCCATCCCTCTCCAATGTGTTACAAGGATAAATACACTGGAGATGGAAATGTGAGGACAGAATAATGTCTGTGAGGTCCAAGCACGTACTGATGGGGTTGTTGGTGGGGATTGGAGGATCATGTAAGGGATGACACTTGAGTACTGCATCCAGCTCTGGGGTCCCCAGCACAGGAAGGACATGGAGCTGCTGGTGCAAGTCCAAGATCATTAGAGGGATGGAGCACCTCTCCTATGGGGAAAGGCTGAGAGAAATGGGATTGTTCAGCTTGGAGAAGGGCAGGCTTCTGTGTGACCTAATTGTGGCCTTCCAGCACCTGGAGGGAGCCTGCAAGAAAGATGGAGAGGGATTGTTTACAAGAGCATGGAGTGACAGGAAAGGGGGTGATGGCTTCATACTGAAAGAGAGTAGGTTTAGATTGGATATTAGAAAAAGATTCTTTACCGTGACAGTGGAGAGGCCCTGGTAAGGGCTGCCCAGAGAAGCTGTGGCTGCCCCATCCCTGTAAGTGTTCCAGGCCAAGTGGGATGGTTCTCTGAGAAACCTGGGATAGTGGAAGGTGTCCCTGCCCACAGCAAGGGGGGTGAAATGACATGATCTTTAAGGTCCCTTCCAACCCAAACCATTCCATGATTCTATGGCATGTTCACTGCAGGGATTTCTGTTGCAGGCTGGATACCTCATCCCAGATAAGGGCTCAAAAAAACTATTGGAGAGCGTGTGGCATAGTAGCAAATAGCCAATACAATTGGAGGTTGGTGGATAGGGAGTTAAAAGGCACCCAGAGACAGGAATATTGTTTGGAGATCAGGGAAAGCTTGGAAAGGATAGAAAGTAAGCTGCAAAGAGGCATGAAGATGAGGATGAGAATAAAAATGAAAGCAAATATTGAGCTTTCTAGGGTGGCACATATGCTCTTTCTTCGTCCTAGTCTTTCAATTATTTCCTATTTATTTGAGCCCTCCCTCATGCACCCATCCCCACCCTTCCGAACTGACTTGCTCATTGAGTCTGAGTGAGTTTATGCTGAATTTTAAAATGCCTTCTTTTTCTGCCATCTCTAAACTGCTAATCTCTCAGGCTGAGGAATCCTGGGACAAAGAGGAGTCCGCAGAGTGGAACTCTGTAAAATTAGCTTTTGCAGCATTAGTGTTTGCACAGTTACAGGCTGAAGCCCTGCGCTCCCCCTGCCTGGCAGCCTGCCTCCCTTCCCCAGGGAGGCCAGCACAGAGTGAACTGCCTTCCTCCTTCTCTTCTTCCTTCTCTTCCTCCTCCTCTTCCTCCTCCTCCTCCCTTGCCACCATCCCTTTGCTGCAAGAGGAGCAGAGGGGAGAATAGGCATTCATTCGGACAAGGGTTTAACTTGCATTATCTTGGGCTTGTCTCCTGTTATTGAAATGTGTTCTCAAATGCAGCATAAAATTGAAATTCTAGTGCTGGTGTCACATCGTGGGGATGATTAGCTGGGAAAAGAGGGCACATGGGGGGATATTTTTTGGGTGAAACCAAGCTGAGACTTGGCACATGCTGTGCATTGCTGCTTCATGCTGCAAGCCCTCTGATTTTGGCAAGCAATTTAATCTGGAGCATCCATATGCAAGATAGTGATGGGTTTGGAGCAGAAGGAAGGTGCAAAGGTTCCAGGCTGGTGTAGTGCTGTGATACCTCTGCAGGAAGAGACTTGTCTGTGCCTTTGGACGATAAGCAGGCGATGAGTGAATGGCTTTGAGCCCGGTGGCTGCAGTCACCCAGGGCCCTCTGCCTGGGTGCCGGAGAGAGCAGAACAATAGATGATGCCCTTAAATCTATTGTTGAGCTCCTTTTGACCATTTATTGTGCTCTCTTATGCCCAGTTATGGTGTAAGAATACTTCATTTGAGCACCTTGCTCCTGTTTTCACTCCTTGTGACTTGCTGTCTGCAAATCACCTATTCAAACACCATCCCTAATGCCTGTGCTTCTTTATTCCTCACTGCTTGTGCTGTTGTTTATTAACTTGCTCTGCATGGCATCTGGGGAGTTTGTTCACTGCAAAGGCAAAAGGCAGTTGTGTTTCTGCCTAACACACATACCAAGGTACTCCCAGCCTGCTGGGCCTTGAGCAGGATCCAGCGCTAACGCTGCAAACCCTCCCTGCTTCCTCTCCCGGCCCCGCTCAGCTGATTGCCTTCTATTTTTCCTTGTGGTGTTGTTATTAATAATCATATACCAATCTCCTCTGACAATCACAATCATTTCCTGGGAGAGAGCGAATCCAAGTCAACCACATCCAGCTACCCAGCAAAATGATGCTGTGTCTGCCAGCCTGATGAATGCCGCTCCCGTCTGTGCCCTTTCTGCGCGTGGAGCACTTGATGATGCTGGAGGCTGCACTAGAGATTTTAAGCTGTCTATTTCTCAAGGAAACTGGCTGCAGGGAGGAGACATGGCTGCTGAGGATTAAAGGGGATGGCGATTTTTTTGGGAAATAACAGAATGTCTGGCTGTTCCCCTGGGTGCATCTGCCTGCAAGGGTCCAGTGCAACAGGACTGTCCAGGGGTCTGGTGTCCTCAGCCCAGTTCTGCATGAATAAAGTCTTTGCCTTTAGTGCATGGTTGTAACTGGCTTTGCAAATGTTTTTTGGGAATAGATTGAGCCACGTACCATGTGCTTCCTCCTGTATCTGTGCCCCCAGTTTCCATCCTCCTGTGAGACAAAGCCCAGGGAGCTTTGCTAAGACATTTCTTGCTGGAAGGGATTCCCAGTGGCAAAATGGGGATGAAAGCTTTTTTCCCAGAGCTCACTGGTTTCTCAGGTATCTCCCTCTTACTCTCAGCTTGGCTCTGCAGGCTCCCAGGCTATGCGTGCTGCCAGGTTTGTCTACCAGAGCAATTTCCCTTGTTGCAATTCTTGACAGCACCACTTTTTCTCCTAGAAACATGGGGCTGCTGAATGTCTGGCGAACTCAATTGGCCTGGATGGATGGGATGAGCCAGCTGGGTGTGCTTTGAGGCAGAAACCACCCTTCCTGTGCTTAAAGAAAAGGTGGTGACTGCAACTTGCTGGGCTAAAGGGTTGGTGTGAAGGCTGGGTGGGGAGGAGAGCATAGTAGGGAATTGCTTGTAGGCACAGGGTGGGGGGCTCTCACATGGGGTACCCCCAAGTCTCTGGCTTTTCTCCAGCCTGTCTTGCTCTGCAGCCAGCCTGGCTCTGCCTTTTATTGCAGTTCATGGAAAGTTGTCTTTTTGGCTGATGGGCTGAGCCTGGCTGGCTGTGCAATGTGGGAAGCTGGGGGTGGCGGGCACACATTCCACGTGCAGAGGAATTGCCAGGGGCTTATTGAAGTGAGGTGCCCAGGAAGGGCAGAGCTGTGGGTTGTGTCTTGGGAAATGAGGTCAAGAAACCCTTGGGAGCTCAATTAACCACACATGACCGGGACGAGCTAGGACACCGATTGCATGACTGGCGAAGATGAGAGCCCGTGGCCTGCTTTGTTTGCTCCAGGCTTAGAATGTCTTCATTTATTTTGCCTTTCTTTGTCACTATTTTTTTCTTGGATTCAGAGTAGAAAGCCCTGACCTGAGTTCCCACACTCTGCCCGCGTGACCCAGCAGTGTCTGGTCGGCAGAGGCAGTGAGTGGGGTGCAGCCTGCTCGGGGCACAAAAGCAGTGCATGGCTCTCTTCCCTCCATGTTCTTGGTCTTTGCTCAAGCAAACTCTGACATAAATTTGTCTTTTCTGTATTTCCTTGTGGATCATTCTATGAAATACTGTGAAGTGGATCCTGTTTTATGTTAGAAGGGATTCATAATGAGATTGGAGAGAGATACAGTGTTTGACTGCAGTGGCTGTTAATTTTAATATGCTGTGAATCTCAAGGTAGCTCTTCATTCTTCCTACATTGAACTTGCACCCTGCTGCTGCTACAGTCTGCATGGGGGACATGTGTGAACCAAAAAGGCTTAATGAGGAACAGAGGGAAAAGCCAGTATTTTATAAAACACGAGATTTATTTTCTTAAACGCAGATCACAGTGTCTAGATATTTAGAGGCTTATGATTTAGCAGCTCCAAGGAAAGGTTTGGAGGTAGTAAGAAGGACTGGAGGTGGTTGATAGAGACCTTAAAATTGTGCTCAGCTCTGCTGGGCAGAAAATGAGCATGCAGTAGAAAATACCAGTTCCTGCTGGTCTGAGCAGACAAAGTCCTTCACAGTTGAGGGATGGAGGAGAGCACATCAGCAGCACAGGGCCACGGATGGCAGGTTAGTGCTATAGAATATGTTCCTTAATGGTTGGATGAGTTGGGCAGAGACAAGTGAAATGAAAGGGGAAAGGACAGGGCAAAGTGGCCAGGACCTGGGAGTGAGGGCTTGGGAACGTTCATGAGATGCTTCAACTAGATTCTTGCCCATGTCCTAAACCCAAAGAAACTACAAAAGCCCACATGTGTCTGAAAAGATGCAGGGAAACCCCAAAGTGGTATCAAAAGGTTCACAGAGGGGATCTGAGCAAGCTCTCAGTATTCACCCAGCTGTGAAGAGTGGCTTTGGGGCTGAGGTTTTCTGAGCTCTGGAGTTAAAGTACAAGGGGTTTTTTATTTTGGTGGGGTTTGGGGTATTTATTTTTTTTATTGCAGCTGTTTTGCTGAATGGCTGCTCTCTTCCTGCCTTCGAATTCAGAGGGAGACTGTCACCACTGGTGTTCTGTTTGTCAGTTGTCTGTGAGCAGCAGACTGGAGATGGAACTGCATTTGATCATTTGTCAACTTTTCCTTTTGTGCTGAATATCTGATAACGTTTGCTGAGCACTCACTCTGCATATGCTCGTTTGATCAGCTGCTGCAACAGTTGCAGGTGATGGAATAAGAGAGGTTGGGACATGGCTAAGGCACATCTGCAGTTGAATGTTTGTCAACAACAAGGTGCTCACTCGACTTGCTAATAACAGACATTGGGAAAGAGGTGGTTCCAGTCTTCCGAGGCAATTACTGGTTCCCTAAATCTGTGGGCAGGCTGAAAGCATATTGGGCTGAAAGCATATTGCCTTTCCAGAACTGCTCTTGGAGGTGTATTTCCCATCAGCAGCTGCCTCAAGGGTGTCAGATCCAGAGCAGACCTGCAAGTTCTCAGTATGGTGATGACCTACAATGCCAAAACCCTTGGGAAGTGTGTGTGGGACCTGGCTTTGCTGCCACGGCCAATTGTGGATTTTCATGGAAGAGACATGGGACATGTCAGGTTGCTACAGTATCCTATCTTTGTACTCTGGTGCATGTGAAATTCTGCACAGAGAGTGCTGTTGGCATGGCAGGCTCTGGATTTGGAGGTCCAGGGAAAGCTGAACCCACTCGATGGGAGAGGAGGATACCTTTTCCTTGTCTCCTCCCCTCTGCTCACAGCCTCCCTGAAGCCTGAGCAGAGCTGTGCTTTGACCTCGTTCCTGCTGTCAAGTGCTTCCATTTACTCTGCGAAAAAATCTTTCTGCTGTCTCTGGGAACCAAACCCCCAGGAGGAGCCCGTGACTGTGACCACTCCTTGCCCTGCACTTGCACAGAGCTCTCCGCTCAGACCAGGCTCTGTGAGCAGCACCACGGCAGTTATTTGTACGGTGGGTTTTTCAACTTTTGTTTCTCATCAGAGGCTGAGTAGCACACTCACACATGGCATATCAGGCCTCTTGCAGCACACTTCATTTAAAAAGCTAATTCGTAATTGCAAAGCAATACACATGCTTCAACAACCCCCTCCTCTCAAAAGCAAACAGGGAAACGCCACAGAGAAATAAAATAAAATGGGATGAGAATTATCCATGCTTGCTCTACTCCACTGTTTGTCTGCTGGGGAAAAAGAAGAGGTGAAGCAAAGTTACTAAAACAAATATATAAAAATAAATATATAAAAATAAATATATTAAATTAAACAAATAGAAAAACAGCCTCTAATGTACTTAGCGTTGCAAGCTGTGAGATGGGGATTAGCCCTGCCTGTCTTCCCCTGTAGCGCAGGGTGCTCTGGATTGTGGGATCGCGGTTGCCTTGGCCGCGCTCGCCCTGCTGCTCGCAGGTGTGGCTGGCGGCAGGCAGGTGACGGCAGCGCTCCTGCCCCGCGGCAGCGCCTGCCCAGGACGGTGCATGAGCTCCTTCTGCACCCCTTGGTTTCCCCGATGTATTTTTGAGGGGGAGCAAGTGTTTTATCCTGCTGTGTAGCTGTGGATTAGACCGACTCTGCCTCTCGAGGGACTCCCGAACAGCCTCTGCTCGCATCGCTGTGTGCCCGTGCCCTTCGCGAGTGCTGTTTCGGAGCGCGGAGCGCAGCTGCGTCACCGCGTTACCAGCGCAGCTGCTGCCCACCTCTGCCTGCTGCCCGCCGCTCCTGCCCTCCTTCGCCTGCCGCTGGCACTCGCTCGGCTGCGCCGTCCTGCTCCCGAGCCCTCCCACTCGTGCTGGGTTGGAGAGGGGAAGGGAAAGGTGAACCTACTGTTGGGCTGCGCTCTGCAGAGCTGCCAGCTCCGATTTTGTCATCCCCGCTCCGCTCTGCCTCTGCGAGTTCAGAGGGAGCATTTTCAAAGACGTTCGCTGTAGTTCGCAGCATGGGTTGAGGGGCAGGGAGCTGGGGAGGAGCGAGCGGATCTTGCTGAGGAGCTTTTCAGGGCTGAGATGCGGGGTGGGGGCCAGTGTGTGGTAGGATCCTGCTGCTGACGATATCTTTCACTGCAGCTTTTTTTGCAGCATCAGAAAAGCAGGGTGGAATTAGGCCACGTAGCCTGTGGTATGAGCTCTGCTTGTTGGTATTGTTAATAGCTCTGCTCAGAATATGCTGACTTTTTCTGAACAAAAGCTGAAAAGCAACCCTTACAAATTAATCATTATTAATACTTTGTGCTCGCATCGCTATGCATGCAGCCATTCAGGGTGGTAAATACCCGTTCTTGGCCTTGATCTCCGTGGCTCAACCTCTCTTGGATGGCAACAAAGCCTTGTACTGGGAACTCCTGTGTTTGGGAGCAGCTTGGCAATTTTGAGGCAACAGCCTCTCTCCTTCTCCCTCCTCACATAAAATACAAGTAAAATGCTTTAAGCCTAAAGGAGTTACATGGATACTATGCCAGCATGACTAAGATGAACCCAGGGATTTCATCTGCTGCCAGTTGACGTTGATTCTGTGACTCTTTTATTACTCCGATGTGAAGGCTGACTTACAGTGAAGTTTGCTTTCGTGAGGTCAGGGATTTCTTGGGATTATAAACCAGAACAGAAATTTGTGGCTAATAAACTGAGTAATAATGAGGGGTTCTTTTCCTCTCAGGTCTTGAGCTGTCCTGGCAGGGTGGCCATGTTTTGCCCAGCAGTAGCAGAGGACATGGCACAGGTATCTTGAAGGTCAGAGGTATCTTGTCCTGCTGAACATTTTGGCAATGCAGCATCAACACACTGAGAGCTGGGCCCCAGGGAGGAGGGCAGGGCTGGTGTGACAAGCACTGATGCAATTATCTCAGCCTGCTGATGTGCACAGCAGAGCGTGGCAGTGAGCAAGTGCTGTTTGCAGAGCTCAAGGAGGTGGCAAGTCGGGTGGTTGTCTCCTTGGGTTGTACCTTGTGTGCTGGTTTAGGTGCAGTTGTGTGCTGCCAGATTAGTGGTAACCATGAGCTGCAGCAGCCCAGTCCCCTTCTCTGCTGGCACCCACTGGTGGCTGTGCAGAACCATGAACTGGGAGTGAAATACTCATCCCTCACTGGTGAATTTAGTCCCTCAGCCACCAAGTTCACCAGGCTTTTCAAAAATAAGTTCTCAGCCTTTCGGTATTGTGACTTCTTCCACTCCAAGTGCTACCCGTGTAATCTCTTGCACATTTCAAAGCTACTTGAAACAGCTTCTTGCTTTAGTGCTTGCCAGATTCCCCCCCAGCTGCCAGGAAGAGAGTAAGCAGCCGCTGCCTGTTCTACTTGAGAAATTCAACTGCCAAGTGGTTATTTACAGCGGGCAGAGGAATGAAAATGTTAAATGAAATCAATTGCTGGCAATGTGAAAAAAGGAAGGGGGAGGAAAAAACCCCAAACCCTTACAAAATCAGGATTCTGCTGGCTGCAAGCTGCAGCCACCTTAAAAGGATTGCAGACAACAAACAGCAAAATGCCGACGACAAAGCCGTGCCCGCATTAGCCGAGCCTGGTGCTGACTCCAACTTTTGTTTCTGTTTAATCTCCTTATTCTTGTCCACTTTGGTCCCTTTCTTGGCAGTGGATGGGGAGATGGAAGAGCTTTGGAAAGGAAGCTGGATTGTGTTAAAACAGTTGTTTCAATCCATTTCAACATCAGGCTCCCTGCCTGAATTTAACCTGGAGGTAAATGAAAAATTAAAAACTAAATGAGCCCTATCTCCCTGATGAACATCGAATTTTGCCTTAAAAATGGGAGTATTTTTATTTCCCTTGACTTTTACAGGATGGAGGTGGTGGGAAGGTTACCGGGAGAGGCTGCCAGCGGGTTTAGTTCTGGCTGGATCACAACTTTTTTTTTAGGTGTCAATCCCTTCTTTTACATGGAAGCCTCAGGCTTCCCTGCTAAATCTCTACAGAGACAAGTGAATCACAGCCTTGCATTGGGCAGTGTGGCAATTAATCAGCCATTAAAAAGGGAGACCTGCTGTCTTATAAACCAATTAGACAGGAACTGGTTGCTTGTGTAACTAATGTAGTGGGGTTGCTAGTAAGTTAAAGGCTCCTTGTGGAGAGAGGAGCTGAAATAAGTCTCTGTTACAGGGCTTTAAACAACATGTTGAAACCACCAGAGCACCGGATCTTCCTCTAAAACAGGAATCTCAATTTGCAGCCATACACTGCAGTAAACACTGTCCCCTCTGCTCGCCTTGCAGTTGGCTGAAGAAAGTATTTTTAACTCTTGATGATGAAATGTTTTAAAGTTCTCTTTTTTGTTAAATCTTCACTGGGTTTCTGGGCAGGGTTGGAGATGATGATGAGGATCAGTGGGTGAGAACCCCTCTGAGGCTGGGTAAGAGAGGTGAGGCAGTGCTGTGGGATGCTCTGTGCATGCAAAGGGATGGGTTTGCTGAGCTCCAGCTAACTCTGGAGCAGGATTTGGTGCGCTCTCCATTAATGCAGCACCTTTTTAATCTTGTTTGCAGGATGGGTCTCCTTTTAGGAGCTGGGCTGATGCTTTTGCATAGCACTGCCTCTGTGTTTGGGTTGGTGCTGGCTGTAGGGAGGGTCCGTGTCACTGAGAGATCATGTTGTTATCTGTGCCTCGAGCAGGGTTTACTCCAGCAGCCACTGGAGAAAATCTCAAGTGTTCAGCTGGTTGCATTGGGCTTTCAATTCTTGGCAGTTCTGCTAATGTGCTAATTTGAACTGCTCTCTCCTGAGAACACACTCAGTCTGCTGGATGCCGAGCCAAATGGAGCAGGGGGCTGACCCCAGCCTGCAACCTGGAGCTGCGAGCGTGGATTTCAGGAGCTCCATCCATCCTGACAAGGACCTGTAGGGGTGGGATTGGGTGGTTGTCCCAGCAGCAAGGAAGAAGTGCCTTGGTGAGGAGATTCTTTAGCGGATTCGTTGGTTTCCTGTTCAATTTGTTCTTCTTTTAGAAGAGGTGTGATTGCTGTCACACACGTTGGGCTGCTGAAGTAACAAAGTATATGTTTAAGTTTACCTAATATACTGTGTGCAGCTACTTAGGAACAGTGCAAACTAGATAAATAAATCATGGCCTTGCTTTAGTCATAGCAATGACTTTGTGTCTGCTCCATCATAACACAGGGCCTATTAATTTCACTGGGAATGTGGGACACAGCGTTCACTTACGTTATGCTTGCATTTAACAGCACTCACGTGCAGAATTTTAACAGATCATTCTAGGTCAACCAAGATAGTTGTTGCTAATCCTTTTTTGCAATTCCAGTAAGCAGCAATAATTTTAGACTAGATCTGTGGTAGGGAAACTTTGTCGCTGTAGCATAAAATGCTGAAAAGACAGTTTAGGGTGAAGGGAAGGGCACTGGGTGCACCAACTTTTAGTTTTGGCACTGAAACTTGCTTGGTGACTGTAGGAAAGACAGTTAACTTATGAGAGTCTCTATTTTCCTGGCTCCCCTCATGGCACAATCCATTTTATTTTTATTTGTGACTTTTCTTGAGTGCAGTATTTGCATTATTTATGTAGTTGCAGTGACTAGGAGCGTTGGCCTGCCCTGCCCACTGATGCTGTCTTGTACCAACCTCAGTACGTGGTGGCAACAGGAACTGTGCATGTGCTTCATCAATGAGGAGGTGCTGAGCAGTTTAGAGTACCAGCCTGTGACAATCAGCTCCCTTTGCTTACTGCTGAGTAAATTCTGCATTTCAGGGCTGATTCTGAAAGTGATCCCACCCTTCAGTGCATAAATGCCCTTGAATCTGGCCATGCAGAGGGGCCTTTGCCTCTTTTTCTCCCTTGCTCTGCAGATCACTTGTCATGATCCCCAATTCCTGACCTAGCTCTCATTTAGGTCAGGGTCTTATCAGCCCCCGTTCAACAGATTTCATCCTTATTAAACAATAAGTGTGGGCTTACAATCAGTAGGTTGTCGTGCTTTGCTGAGTCAGGCCCTTAATTACCCCAAGCTTATGACAACTCTGCATCCTGAGTGGAAGATGCCACTGTCATCCCTCCAGCCCTCGGCTCACACCCAGGGAAGGTGCACACTCCATTTGAAAGGTACCTCAGCTGCAGTCTGCTGAGCCAATCCTCAAATTGAGTTTGAAGTCATTAAGTGGAAAAGAAAATTTTTGTGACAAGTGATTTCCCTGAGCAGGTGACAAACTATAATGAAGCAGGGCGGTTTGGCTGGAAAGGTTTATGATAGCAGCTGTGTACCCTTCCTCTCCTGTGAGCAATCTGGGCAGGAGAGGAATCGTGGAAAACTGTCCATGCCACTGCAATGCAATGTTGCCTGTATGTCAGCCTTGGATTAATTTTCACAGTCTTTCCCCAAAATGTTCCTGGAGATCCTTTGGGAACAAAGGCAGGATGGGTGACTAATTACCATTTAAGTTGTACTACTCTTCCTAGCAAAGTGCTTGCTCGGGAAAAGCTTGAACAAGTAGCACCCCTGGAAAACGGTGTGATGTGAGGGCTCCGAGTTCTTTATCTGCACTGTTGCTGGTTGTAGCTGCACGGTTTCTTCCTCCTGCTTTGGCTGTGTTCCTGTGGGACAGGGACGTGTCTGCCACGAGCTGAGGGGTGCGCTGGGCACACGACCTGGCTCTCACAGGTACCTGTAGAGAGGGAGCAATGGGCATGTCATAGCCAGGGACAGAGCTCTTCCCAAAACAGCAAGAAAACAGAGAAGGGAGGAGTGAGAGCACCAGAATGGCTCTTCCAGCATGGGGCAAGGTTTAGGTACAACAGCACTGAGAAGCTGATTTTAAAACCCCTGAAATGTGCAGTGTGAGAGCTGCAGCTCACAGCAGGATGCTGGAGCAGCACAAGCAGTTGCTCACCTTAATGTGCAGGTAGCCAAGTGTGACAGACCACAGCCATAACACTTGGGAGAGAGGTGCAGAGGCCAAGGAATAGGCTGTCCTGGCCAGGATGGTACCTGTCTGTTTTTAATCTCACTTCTCTGCTGTGTAGATACCTAGGCAAGAGATCTTTCTTGTCTAGGGTAAAGATGGAGTGGTCCTTAAACAGGTGCTATTCATAGTACACAGCTAGCCAGGAGGTTTCTGGGGTGTTCCTCTAAGGTGGTGGGTGTCTTGTTAGAGGTGAGGCTTGGAGGACTGCAGGCCAGCTGCTCCTGATTTCCTTTTTTCCCCTGATTGCTGGTTATGCAGTGTGTGGGTGGATTGTTTTTTTCTTAGTACAATGTCAACTGCTGGCTGAGCAATGCTGGGATTTGTGTAAGGGTTATGTGCTCTGATGGGGGTGCAAGCAGCTCTGCCCAGGAGAACCAGCCATGTTCCTGGGGAGCAGGCATGTTCTGCAGGTGCACTCACCTGTTGCCTGATCTCTGCACTGCCTTTTTGGGGTGAGCTGTTCAGGACCAACCCCTCACTCTTTGGGCTTATGCTGGTGTCTGCTTAATGGGATTTCTGCCACAAAAGGGTAGTGATGAATCACCCAGGCTAGACACTGCTGTCTAAGGCCACCAGCTACTGACCTTAGGACAGTTGGATTTATACCTCGGAGCAGGTGTTGAATTCCTGATGCGCAGAGCACTGCTGAGCTGGGAGCTGCTCGGTCTGGGCTGCTGTCCATCCTACACTAGGCTGATTAAACACTTGTCACCACCTGCACTGTTCTTAGCCAGGCAGGGATCTCCCCAGCAGCACACAGGGTGGGAAGGTGGTGGATGTTGACCAGCCAGGAAGGGCCCAGTGTGTTAATGAGCCTCATTAACTTAAACCAGCTTAAACCAGCTGACCTGCGCCCAGCTCCTCAGCCTTAGGAGCTTCATTTGAGCTCAGGTCCCTGTGTCTTCCTGAGCTGTGTTGGAGCTGTGCCTGCCCTCAGCATTGTCCCTGCTGCTGGTTCCATGGGTGCACTCCAGACCCCTGTTACAGTTCCTTGCTGCTGCCCTGTCTGTTGGATGGACCTTAAAGTGTCACTGTTGGTAGCCTGGCCTCTAATCCTGTCTCCTGAACAGACTTTGGACCTCTGCTGCACGTAGCCTGTCTCTAACTCTCTCTTGTTCCTGCCTGAGCTATGTAGGTGGACTTTGCCCCTGACTTGTCACTTCACCTCACCTTGCCTGGGGCTGTCCGCTGGGCCTGTCACCACCCAGCCCTGCTCAAACTTGATAGGACTGTGCTGGGTGGATGAGGGCTGCCCTGTGGTCACCCATGGCTCCTGCCTTGTCCCCTGTGTAGAGCAGCCCCTCCCTCGCTGCTCCCTGACCGAGTCTTGTGGATATAACAGGCTAGTTCAGTGCTGCTCTTGAGCCTTGAAGCAGTCCTCTGGTCTGATTTGAAAATTCACTTTTCTTGAGCTTCCACCTTCAGAGCTCTCCCTTGTCCCTTCCCAGGGTTTCAGGGCTGCTGGTGTTTGGGAGGTGGTGTGGAAAGGTTGTCCTGTTCTGGTTGAGAGGTGTTGCCCAGGCAAAGAAAGGGTCGAAGAGGTTATTCAAAGGGGTGCCAAAGTTTTAAAGTAAGTAGTGGGAGTAGAGAAGGAATAATTTCTTGGAGGCACTAGGTATGCATAGCACTGCTCTGCACACAGGGGTTGAACGTGGACTGGGGGAGGGATCAACGGGAGCAAGTGATGCCAGCTGGAGACACCAGAAGCCTTTTAAAAAGAGCTTGGAAGCAACACAAAACCCAACACACTTGCATATTCCAAGCAATGCACGTAAGCAAGACTCACTTTTACATTTTTCAGAGCAGATTAGCGATTTTCTAATTAGGGAAAGAGCCGAATATTGAGCACTGAAATGGATAAGCGACTTAAAAAGAACACAGAAAATCGCAAAGTGAAATCACTTAAATCAGCCTTGTCTCCTCCCCCCCTTCATGCTTGGTATGCTGTTTATCTTGGCAAAGAGGGGAAAATAAATTCCCTGGAGGTGGCACATACGCACTGGTACCTGAATGCATCAGATATATCTATGCAGGGAGCTAAACTGTAGATTTTTAATCGCTCTTCTGGACCTGCAAAAATATGAGCAAGGCTGCATCCCAGGCTGGGGCTTGCTCTGTCTGTTGTACCAAGCAGCAGCTGTGTGCTAAATTTTGATCATCTGGATCTGGTCATGGATTAAGGTGATCCCAGTAGCTGAGGGTTGTTTGGCCCTTTGAGCAGCTTGATGCTTGGGTTTGTGAAAGAGCAGAACATTGCCTTGGTTGTGATTCTGTATGAGCTCCTGGGGCAGCTTCTTCCTGGATGCTGCCAGACACACCTCTTGAGACCCAAAATGTGGCTGGCCATGTGCTGCTAGCAGAAAACATACTCCAAAGGCTAAAGACCTGTTTTGCTTGTCAGGCCTGACCCTTCACCTTTTCATGCCTTGGATTCACCATCTACAAAATGGGGAATTGCCCAGCTTGGATTGCACCAGCCTGGGTTGGTGCCTGGGCTTTGGAAGGGGCCAGCACAAGGTACCGTGGAGAGGTGCCCAAGGCAATTTACACCAGGAAGTCTTTTCTTAGGCTCTTGTTGTCCCAAGAACTGAAGGTTTAGGAAGTGTTATGAACTGTGAGGATGTGGGGCAGGGAGTGTATCTCACTGTGCACACAAGGAGTGCTTGCATGCTGCAGCCACTGCTAGACCATAAATAAATGTTAGTGGGCACTCTCTCTCCCAAAGCACCTATCACTGCTGCCATCCATGTGGAAAGAGGAAAGTAAATAGATTCTTGGATTGTCTTAAAGGCAGAGGGAATAGGATAGGATCAGTCTACTGGATTTGTTGAATAAACTACAAAAAATAAGATATAATTCTCTGCAGACGTGGGGTAATGGGCTATGTTGTAGTTTGCATTTCAAGCACCAGAGCATTCAAACCAAGCTATCAAACTGGTGGGCTTGTTTGAATTAACCATGGCCTGAACTGGGCACAATATTTTTCTGACTTATTTATGCTCCAGTAGAATTTATGCTTGGTTTCAGCAGACATGGTGCACTCTGCTTGCCCAGGGAGGTGTGCTCTCTGCCCCACCATGCTTACAGCGGGAATTACAAACCGGAGAGCCAAAAAGCTGCTTTGACATTTGTCTAAAAAGCTGACCGTGCATCTGGGATTGTATCAGTGGTGTCCCAGAGAAGGGAAGGTAGCTTGCTGGCTGGAAGCTTCTGGTGTAAATCCAACCAAGATCACTCCTGTGTTTTAATCAAAACTTCCATCCAAAAGCCGTGCATCAGCATGACTCAGTTTGCTGGCTGCTCCGCAGAGGCAGAAGACAACCCCTTCACCCTCTGGCTCTTCCCCCTTGTCTGGCCAAGATATTACAACCCAGAAGAAAAAGCATTGTGCTGACACTGATGCTGCTTGTGTGCTTTCCTGCTCTGTGAACACAAAAATGTGGCTCTTGGGTTTTGCCCTAAGAGGGTATAAAGTGTCAGGGAAATATTGTGTGCCCTTTCCTTTTAAATAGGGCCTTTGTACTGGCCTTAAAGATAGGTAAGAGGGATTCGTGCATTCCCTGACAGCTGTGGGGAAGCGGAAACTTTTCATTCCATTCTCTAGATGAAGATCAGAGGTTGCGAGATGAGAGGAGGGAGGCTGGCAGTGGAACAACCCACAGGTTAATCATAGAGCTGGCATTTGGGGGATCCAGCTTCAGTTCCTACGGGTATTTCTAAGTATTTAGCCGAAAGCAAACACACAAAGAAACTGAAGCGCACAAAAACATGAGAAATGATCAGCCCTGCAGCAGGCTCTGTTGTAGCTTAAAGCCATCTAAAGAAGTATCGTTACATCCTCTGAATTGTATTCCAGTTGGAAAACCTTTGCTGTGCCTCAGCAGTTGCCTTGCATGCATACAGAGCACATTGCTCTTATAATATAGATAATATCTTCTAGCCACTTTTAAATTAACAGAGCCTCAGGTGTAAATTCATTGTAGTTTTCATTCCTATTTCCTCTCCCCAAAATACCTTGAGAATTCGAGATTTCAGCCGCATAGAGGGACTTTGGAGGGGGGAGCAGCTGTACCTCAGCTGTGTTCTCAGGTGTCCCTTGCAACCCTTCACCACACAGGTTGCAGTCGCCCAGTACTGTAAGCAGGGCTCTGCTGGGCTGTCCGTGATTGACCATCAGCCATGGGGCACAAGAGGATGTGGCTGGGCCAGTAATGCAGCAGGACTGAACAAAACCCATCTCCCCTGGGTTGCACCGTCTCTGTATAGCTGCAGCAGCCTGCTCTGCCAGTCTGTTTCTCTGCTGCCTCAAACCTTGGGGCTTTTGTCAGAATTTTAGCTTTCCTAACGAGTAAAAAATGCTCATGCCCATTCTCTGGCTCTGAAGGTAAGTGGCATTGCATTGTTCATGTCCTTGTGGCTGACCTCTTCTCCCCAGAAAAATTAACCTCACCTGGGCTGTCTGGGCCATGACTGTTTGCTCTGGTGTGGATGGTGGTGGGGCAGTGCTGTGTTCTCCTTTAGCTACTGGTGTAGACACACAGCCAGCAAGTCTCCAGTAGTACGGAGTTGGCAGGGCAGGGTGGGTGTCTGCACCTCTCTGGGAGAAGATGTCCTCGTGGCTGGGGTGTCGGGCTGGTGCTGTCCAAAGGTGTGCCCCCCTGGCTGCAGGGACCTTGAGCTGTGAGGATGCCCAGTGTCATTTTTCTCCAGTAGCTGAGATACTGGCTCACAAAAATCAGGAAAAATAGAGCACAGAGGAGTTCCAGCAAGGTCTTGCCACCTTTGTAAAGTAGCAGCCAACTTACCTCACTCAGTGCCCAGGCAGGAAATAAACTTGCTAAATGAGTATATTTACTGCAAATGAATTTGTACCAAATCTTGTATGTGCAGCAAAATCCTCTTAGATGAGCATCTGATAAAGGATTAAAACTGTTAAATGATTAAAAAATCCCCTCTGCCAAATGGTGAAATATACAGATTAGACGGTGCTTTGTTGTTTTGTTTTTCCCCTTGGCTTTGCTATTCCCACCCTCCTTGCCCTGTTTGAGGGGAGGGAAGAGAGGGAGAAGGGTCTCTGTTGCATCTGCCTGAGGCACAGGGAGGCTGGCAGAGCTGGGGGAGCAGTGGTAAACTCCATCACCCTGCAGGAAGTGGGAAAAGGTCCCCCAAACCTCTCCCAGCTGCATGCTGTGTCCTGCTTTTCTGCAGATGGAAGCAGATGGATTTCTCCTTAGTATGGAGAGCTTTTCTCATGGGAAATACTGGGCACACTGGGAGGCTCCTGGGAATTTGGAAGCCAAAACTGGTGAAGCCAAGGAGCAAAACTAAACCCTACAGGAGGGCTATTGCAGGCAGGATAACAGCCCAGAGGAGTTCTCATGGGGACAGTCCTCTCCTTAGGCAAAACAGAGGAAGGATTGGTTTGAGGCAGCACCTGAGCTGCCGTGTCTCTGGGGAGGACCATCAGTGTTTCCTGCAGCTCTAGGACATGTCACCTCTGTGAGCTTGTCTGCAGAAATGTCCCAGAACTCAGCAGCTCCCTATGATTTGCAGCACCTGTGTCGCAGGCAGTGGCACGTGATGTTACGTTGGGTGGCAGCAGACAGGGAAGTGTCAGACCATCTCCCCTGTCAGAACTTCGTTTCACTGTGACACGTGCGTGTCTCCTTTGGGTGGGCAGCCAAGCATTCAGGGCTTGCTAGGAGTTTCTTAGCCCACAGTTCTAAGGCAGTAATTAGGACAGCCCTGATATGGGAGGAAAAGCGCCAAATACTCTGTTGTAGGAGGGGTCCAGCTAAAGCTCCTCCTGATGCTTGTCATGTTCACAAGGCTCAGGTGTGCTTTCTCCTCACCCTGAACTAGAGAGTGTGAGAAGACTCCCTTGCTGTGGTTGTGTGCCTGGGTCATTCCTGATAGCTCTGGGAGAGGAAGGTTGGCTGGGAGAAGGGGTAGGGAAGGACACACGCCACTGCTACAGCCCTGAAGGTTCTCATGGGAAATACTCATCAGCATCTCTGCTGTGGAAGGAGCTCTGCTGTGGGCTTGAGCAGAGCCAGGATTTCCCTCAGGCTGCCTAGGGCTCACTTCTTGCCTCAGAGTTGAACCCCAGCAGCCATGGGCTTCTGCTGAAAGTACCTGCCTCCCTGGTGTGCTGGGCACGGGCACTGCTCTGCAGAGGATGTTTTGGGGTCAGGCGGGATGAGATAACCACTTCATTAACGTAACCCTGATTAGGCAGTCAGGGACCGCATCGGAGTCCAAGTTATTAGGAGCTGTTCAAGTGGAAGGATGGGAGAGGAGGAAGGAAGAGCCAAAGGGGCTATAGCAGTGGTGGTGTCAGCTCAGTATTTATGAGGGGAATAAGCCTCTGGTGTTTTATGGCCGGTAAGATGCTGTTTTCTCAGGGTCTGTTTGATTAGATAGGATTATCTCAAGGGCTCAAATGGCACATCATTGATTTCTGCTCACTTTCATGGGGATATTCAGCAGCCCTGATCTATCCCTCTTGGTTCCAGAGTGCTGCTGGGGGGCAGCCCGTGCCAGGAGGGGCTGTTTGGAAGGGGGCACCCCTTATTTAGCCTGACTGCAGCTCCCCTGCTCTCCTGCACTGTGCCCTCTGTTGATTGCTTTGGGGCCATCACTCGCTGTCTCCCAAAATCAGGAGCTGGTACAATGATTCTGTCTCCTTGATGTTTCTGGGAGAGCTGGACAAGGGCAGCAAAGGAAAGAGACAGGAGAGGAATTTACCAGCTCTGAGGGGAACTCAGAAGGCCACAGTTTCTAGCTGGTGTAGCACTGTGGGAATGAGTCATGGTCAGAAGCATGATGAGGTAGGGACCAGATTTAGGGTTATTGGGGAGGTGATGGGTTTTCCAGCTTCTTGTGCCCAAGCTCTTATTTAGCATTCATTATGCATCTGGAAACTGTAAAAATCATATCCCAGGGACCAAACCCTCAGTAACCTGTCCTTGTGGGTGTCAGAGAGCTTCAGGTAAGGGCACAGTGGTGCTGGCAGCAGTGTCAGGTGGATAAGCCTGACCAAAGTGAGTCAAAGTATTTAAAGGCTGCAACAGAGAGCAGCCTCCCTCATTTCCATGTTGTAGCTGCTGGCAGAATCCTGAAATGAGATGGCAAATTGCTTTTGTAGCTCTTGTCCATATAAATTGGAGGCTGAGGGGTTACAGAGCAGACTTTTTCAACAGGGTTATAGTCCTCTGGCCATGAGCAGAGGGATCTTTGTGCTGCAGTGGCAGAGCAGGGCAGGAGAAAAGGGAGTGTAAGGACAGGCTTTGTTTTGTCCTAACCCATTAGACATGGGAGAAACCAGCACATCTTCAACAGCATTGGAATCGATTGCCGTGAGGAGAATTGCAGAATATTTCGTGTTCTTTGGCACATTAGGTTGAAAGCAAGGACAGCGTGGAAATGTGGGGGCTTAAAGGGACTCTTGTGGGTTTGGACAGTGATCTTGCTGGGAGGATACTGACTAGTATTTTGGTTTCTGCTTACCTCAAGCAGTCACTGGTGGGTGAGTTACTTCTGCCTCTTCCCTGTGCATGGGGGACAGTGACTTGTGAGCAGAGGAGCATCCTGAAGTGGTTAGCAGTGTGAACAGAGGAGCTGTCTGCAGGAGAGGCTGGTGTGAGCTGCCAGGGCTGGCAACACCTCTGGGTGTCTCTAGTAAAGTTCAGTGACTCTGTTCCACTTGGCATCACAGAGCTGAATAACTTAAGCTTGGGGGCTCTAAAAGCACTGTCCTTGCTAGCTGGTCTCCTCTGAAAGCAGGGCCAAGGGAGAGCTGGGCAAGAGGAGCAAAGCACCACAGCATGACAGGAGGAGGGATGTGGGTGACAGAGGGTTCCAGGGATGGGGCTGAACTGGGGGCCTGTGGGCAGAGGAGCTGGTGCAGGCAGGTAGTGCAGGCAGGTAGCTGTTACAATGCTGCAGTGCAAGTTGGGGCCAGAGTGGAGCACGGAGGAGAGAGAGGCAGGACCACTCCGACTCTGGGGTTTGCTTCTTCACTTGGAAACTGCATTCCCTTTAACCTTCTGCTTCCTTTNAGTAATTCAGGGGAAGTGCTAACACTCAGCTCCTGCTGGGAAAAAAGTGCTGGAGCCCAGCACCTGCCGGTCCTGCTCGTGCTGTGCCCTGATTAGCAACTTGTGCTGGAGCACATCAGCACAGGAGGCTGGGCTGCTCAGGGAGCACTGGAGAGAAGGAGTGGACCATGGAGCTCTCAGCCCTCTCTCTGAGGAGCCTTTCTGCCTGGTTTGCAGCGCTGGCAGGGCAGCGGGACTGCAGTGTGTGCTGCTGGCTCTGCCATGTGTGCCAGCCTGCCTGTGTCCCGCTGGCTCGCCGTGGCCTGACCTACCTTTCCCAGTTTGTTCTGCTGCCTGAGTTTCTTCAGCCTCTCTTCCTATAATAGAGGCATGAGCACAGGCTTCCCCTTCCCTCTGCCTCTCTGCCCACACAGACTGAGAAGCTGGTTTCTTCTCCTGGGTGATGCTCAGGATGCTGCCCAGGCTTTCTTCTGGTGGTGTTCAGTAGGTGGGACTTGGATTAGACAGAGGGAAAAGAGTGGACAGATTGGGAGTTAAGCTGAGCCCTGCCAAGCTCATTTCAAGAAGGCCCTCAAGGTGCCATTGGCAGCATCCAGCCTGTCCTATGCCTTCGGTGCTGGCTGAGGAATGGCCAGGACTTGCCACTGCAGTAATAAAACCTCATCTTAGGCTCCCAGTCAACCAAAGCTGGTTTTCTCTTCCTTGAGGTGTGGAGACAGTAAAAGCAACTGCCAGACTATTTCAGAGCTGGCAGTGTAAGCCCAGAGCTCCGATGGACACCAGAAAGCCTCCATCCTGTTCCTGTGAAAAAAGTTCCATCCCCAGGGAATGAAATAATCACCTGTACAATCATTTTCTCCCATCCACTGGGACTATTTGCTACCATTAGTACTAAAAATGGTCCTGCGGCAACTACAGGCCACCTCCTCCTCACTCCCACTTTAGTAATGAAAACACTCCCTTCTCTCTCCATCCTAAAGAGTTTTAATCAAATAAACCTGGCACACATGCTCCTGAAAGGAGGATGCTCTCTGTCAGCCAAAATCTGTGCCTGTTCCATTTTCTTCTGATTTAATTTTCCAGAGATTAAGATCCTGCTCATCTCCACTCTCAGAACTTGGCTGCCTCTGTTTTGTTTGTTGGTTTTACTCTAGTGGGTTTTTCCTTTCTGTTGGTAGCTTTGTTTTGAAAATCCTGAAACCCCAAGGGCACCGATTCCCGGGGACCCAGCCGGCTGTGAAATCGATAGGGAGCTGAGCCTTCCCACACCTCTCGCCTGCTCTTGCCTTTTGTGCCTGGAATGTGGGTTATTGTCTTCCTCCGAAGGGCTTTGGCTTTGCTGCTGAAGAGTGTTTCTGCTGGGAATGTGTTTTCCCATAGCAGGGGCTGTCTCCTGGCTGCCAGCTCCTCTTGCTCTGTAGAAGGTTGTCTGTCTTTGCTGCCATCTTTGGTTCAGCATCTCCATGTAGCCTGAATGGCAGTAAAATTTTCACCCTCTCGTATTAAAGGCCACAGAGTGGGTCCCTCAGGGCTGTGTTCAGTCCTTTTGAATATCTCCAGGGAGGGAGATCCCACAATTTCTCTGGACAACCTTTACCACTACTTGGTCTCCCTCACGGGGTGGGGGTGGGGAGATAATCAGTTGTTTCCTTATGGTTTGATGGACCCTCTTGTGTTTCAGTTTGTCTGTTGCTTCTTTCCCTGTCACTGGGCAGGAGAGGAGCCTGGCTCTACCTTCTTTACACCCTCCCTTCAGGTATTTTTAGACACTGATAAGATCCCACTCTGCCCTCTCTTCTCCAGACTAAGCAGTACCAGCTCTCTCAGCCTTCCCTTATCTGTGAGATGCTTCAGTCCTTTGACCATTTAGTGGTTCTTTTCTGGACACTCTCCAGTAGTTCCCTTGCACTGGGATCCCAGAACTGGCCCAGCACACCAGGAGTGGCCTCACCTGTGCTGAGTGAAGGGGAAGCATCACTGCCCTTGACCTGCTGGCACTTCTAAGGCACACCTGGGTACCATGGGCTGTCTTTGCTGCACGGGCACGTTGCTGCCTCATGGTCAACTTGGTGTCCACCAAGGCCCCCCCAGCACCTTTCTCTGCAAAGGGAAAGGAGTAAAGGTTGTACCATTGAAAGTCTGTGTTTAAGGCCCTGGCATAGGCTGCCCAGAGAAGCTGTGGATGCCCCATCCTTGGAAGTGTTCAAGGCCAGGCTGGATGGGGCTTGGAGCATCCCTGGTCTAGTGGGAGGTGCCCCTGCCCAGGGCGGGGGGTTGGAATGAGATGGTCTTTAAGGTCCCATCTAACCCAAGCCATTCTGTGATTAATGGTGAGATTAAGCACATCCATACCTCTCCCTTCTGTGCCAGCACTTGTTTGCACCCCATTCCTCTTGGCTTGGTGGACTGATGGGTTTTAGCTTCTACAAAGCATGGGGCTGTTGGTCTTCAGCCTGGAGCTCCCTCGTTTCCCCAAGGTATGTGTGATGCAGGGAAGGCTGCCCGTTGGAGGGAGAACTCCTGCGTTTGTGCTGATGGAGGGGAAGCGCCCCTAAAGCTGACCCACTCCCAGCTGGCCTCTGAGCTCTCTTGTTTATGAGGAGACTGAAACACCCAAATATTTCCAGTGCTCTTTGCAGGCTATGCAGATGTCTGGGGTCAGTGATGACAAATTATGTAGATTCCTCCCCCTTCCCTCTCTCCTTTCTCATTTCCATTATCTGCCTTTTGTAGAGGCTGTAATTTATTGCGTTTTGCAACCTTGTAATTTATGGCTTTTTTATAATTCTTTTCGAGCTTTCAGCAGTAACAGCTCCATGTACCCCAGTGCATTTCATTGTCACACTTGAGGCTTTCCCACCTCCCCCTGCACTTCCACTCTTTTCTTGTAACTTGCCTGTTTACTTGCTAAATTATTATTGTGCACTCAATAAAAATTGCATTTAAAAAGTGATAACTGAAATGACATTTAACATGGAAAGCACTTAAGCATAATTACACTATATGCATTGCATCATTTTGTGACAGTTAATGAAAAAAAAATATCTGAACAGGGTTTTTTGTTGAGGGCTGTAGAGATTGAGTACTGGCATTTCATTGCTTCTAGAAACATGGCTTTTATTTTCAGTGGAGGGCTTTGTCCTGGGATTTTTCTGCTTCCTCCTCCCTTGCTGCCACAGGTATCCTGTATCTGATGCAGTGGCACAGGGTGAAGAAGTCACTCCTGGCATTCTAAGGAGTTCAAGCTGGCGTAACGTGCTCAGAGTTTGATATTCCCAGCTGGAAATTTGGAGAGGGTTGGCTTATTTGGATCAGTGAGTTGAGCAGATTTGCTGCAGAGATGCTTGTATTGGCACCAGGGCTGTGATAAGGGGGAAAGGGAGGAGGTGGCAGCCCCTTGGTTGTCATGGTCCAGTTGTGGATTCTGGGGTAACGGTGTCATCGCACCTTTGGCTCCTGGCTGTGCCCTGCAGGGATTGTTTCAGAAGGAAGTTGCTGCTGGCTGTGGCTGAGAGCTAAACAGTTAATGTCCTTGCTTTATGCTGTCCAATGACTTCTGCAGAAAGAGGGAAAGTGTGCCAACCCCTCGTGACCTGTGGCTCTCATCCTCACTGATACGACTACTTGATTATTAGATTACCTGCAAATCACAGCTCCTTGACCATCTGCTGTATGAAACTCCTCAGCTCAACCCCAGCATCTGTCCAGCCTGGCCATGCAGACCATGCTGAATTCCTGAGCAGATCAGCCTGGCTTTCCAGGCATTGTTTCCTCTGCCGTGCTTTGTTCCGTCCTTTTCCTACCTACACACGGCAAAACTTCACCGTACGAGATGCTCCAGGGGTGATCCTCATTCCTTGCTCTTCTTCCCTTCTCCAGAAAGTGTGATGAGCTTGGTCAGACCGTCACACAGGCTGCAAACCAGCTCTGTAAATCAGGTCCCTATCTCATACAGGGAACTGCAACTGGAGATGCAGATCACAGGTCCTGCATAACCAGGTTAGTCACCCCTGTAGGAGCTGTGGTCTCCTCCTTCTGGGAGCCCCAGGCTGCTTGGAACAGGGGCGAGGGGGGGTGGACCTCTTCCTGCACCTTAAGCAAGGTGAAGAGACAAGAACAGGAACCCTGAGTAGCAGGCCACAGGAAGATCTGAAAAAGCATTTGAGATGTAGTGAACAGATGATGGGAACCACAGCACTTGACATTTCCAGGCTGCGTGTGAGAGATTTTTGGAGCAAGCTGAGATAGACAGTACGTGTTTTCTGCAATTTGGAGGAGTGATCTTCAGGAAGCAGTGTCTGTGGCAGGTTTGAGTACTAGTCCATGAATTGGAAGGGTAGTGGGCTTGTGGGGAAGTGAGCTGGGTAGGAGAAAATGGAAGCAAGCCTTTCTTTAAAAAAAGGAAGGGAGGAGAAAACCCCACCAGTGAGAACATTAAGTGTCCATGAACAAACTCCCCAGCTTATCTAGAAACAGTGTGTTGCCTTTCTGTGGTGGTTTTGTGACTTGCCCTTCAAGTTAATAAACTGTTAATCACTTTATGGGTCATTTCATTCAAAATGTTCACCAAAGCATTCTAAGGCTCTGATACAGGAGGTCAGTGAACTCAGGCATTTTTTCCTTTTTTTCTTCAAATGCACACATAACTAGAAACCATGCTGGGGCAGTAATAACCAATATAACTGGGAAAGGAATCTCCTGGAGAGATTACTCTATGCTTTTTCGAGGGGGAAGAGGCGTTTCTGGTTGCTTGAATTGGTTTTTTTATTATGATTTTTCTGAGTTAAAAGAAATCTATTGATAAAATCCTCATCCGCTTGACAATCGGTCTCATCTGGGAACTATTTGGTGTTATCTTGGCTTAATTCATTAGTAAGAATTTTAAAAAGGCATTAAAATGGACATCTCTATTGAGAGCACTTAATTCTTTGCAACAAGAGTCAATTATGCCCGATTGAGTAAGTGGTTCTGCATGGGGCTTACTTGAGAAATTCCTCAGCCTGACAGAGGACCTGGGAAAATTAAGTGGAAGGAGGGCAGAACCCCACGCTCGCAGGAGATGTGCAAAATGCCTGTTTCGCCTTGGTCATGCCCACGGCCTGAGCAGGAGGCTGGGATGCAGGGGCTGGTGACGCCAGGTCTGTGATCTGCAGCCTGGCTGTGTCGCAGGGAGGGAGGGGAGCTTTCTCCCCCGAGCTCAGCAAGTGGCTGGAACACGTTTGCTCTCCTGATGGGTTTGTGGCTGAGACTCTGCTTCCCTCCCCAATTCCTCTGGTACTTCACAACAGCACTTCAGGTCTGAGGTAATGGGGCTGAATGCTCCTGCAGCACATGGTGGAGGATGCTCCTGCGCTGTGCACGCTCTGCTCTCAGAGGAGGAAGCACTGGGGTTTTCTTGTTTTGCTTCTGATCCGGGGTTGTGCTGGGACCCCTTTGAGATGATGGCATGTTCACTGCCTGCCAGTGCAGGTGCCCAGCATCAGACTGTCACTGCTGGGTCTGGGGCCTCGCTCAGGTGTGGAGCTGGGCATGGGTTCGGTACTGAGAACCAAATTCAGCCCATGGGATGTTGCTGAGTTTCTAATTTCAGCAGGAATTAACTCCAGCAGCCCTGTTGTCTGTGTTTTTCAGGAGATGGAGTGCAGGTTCCTTCTGGCAGTGTAAGCTGTGGCACCAGGTGTGCCAGAAACACAGCATCTCTCACGCAGAGCAGGGGGCTTTCTGATGGTGGTGGTAATTTTGATAAGTTGGATGTTACCCATACAGTAGGAAAGTAAATGGCACTAAAAGGAGAAGCAAATTGTGAAGCCTGTTTCCTGCTACACTTTTTGTAGCTAAAATGTAGTGATACTTTAGGATGTGTATTGATTATCCAAACACAGAGATATATGTGGTCCATATAATCACCTAAGTTTTATTTATGACACAAACCCAAGTCAGCACTATTATTAATATAACTGCAAACCCACTTTTCTGTTATGTGATCAACTAAACTGCATTGCAAAGCAGCCTTGGGGCTTGCCCAGCCTGGAGTGCAGTGACACACTTCAGGACTGTGGGAGTGAGCAGGGTGCTGCTGCCACGCTGTGGGGCTCCATCCATAAGCCACTGGGCTTCAAAAAGTAGGCTGTAGAATAAAGCCCTGACATTTGGAACAAGAGACAAAATCCCACAGCCCTGGGAAATTATAGTTTTCTTTTTAGAACTCCCTAGTTTTAGGAGGGAAGTTACAAGGTGGCATTAAAAAGCACCTGATGCATCACCGTCACACGTCTCACCATTTGAGTTTAAATGTCTCATCTGAAAAAATTCCCAACCAGGTTTCTTTTCAAGCAATTGAGGCTGCTTGGGTTTCAGCTTTTGCCACTGCTGTTTCAAGTAATGCTAATTAACATTCTGGGCAAAGGAGCACTGAGTGGGGAAGGGAAGTGCTTATGATTTGTAAATGCCACTTTGCTCTTCTGGCGCTATCCCTCCAGGGAGAGGATTTCTTTCGTCTTATTTTTGTTTTCCCTCCTCCCTCCTGCTGTCTTGGAGTAAAGCTGATGGTTGGGCACATATTTTGCCTTAAGCATATGCATGACTTTTCACTACCTGTGCAATGGTGGGTGAATCTGCATGGATGTGGGGGGACCTGCGTGCGTACAGAGCATGGACGTGCTGCTCGGAGTGTACAGGAGCTCGTGGCTGGTGCGTGTGAGCCTTTACCAAAGAAAGAGGCATGTGACAGGCTTGTCCATGCTACAAGTTTCCCATTCCCTTGATGATAAGCTACGAGGAAATGGGAATGAAATCAGAAATTGGCAACATGCTGTCAGGAGGGATTAATTTCTGTCCCTGATTAACTTTGTGCTGGAACAGCAGGAGACAAATACTTTACCATACATAGTGCCCGATCTACTTTTTCTTACACCAAGTAGATCTGAATCCACCCCCGGTCCTACATCCCTTGTTGTGTTTTCTTAGATTTGGCATGGCCATCGCTCTGGATGTGTAGTGGCAGGCGAAATACGTGTTTCTTCCTGATGCTGATGGAAAGTACTGAAAAAATCTGCCAGTGCTTTGGGGGTCTGGCTTGAGCTGTGCAAGAGTTTTGTTTCTGCTTTTAGAAGCTTTAATGTTCTGGTTGGTCCCTAGAGCTCTTGGTGGAATATTAATACTCTCCATTCCTGTGCTACCTTTCCTCTAAGGCTTCCACAACACTTTGCAAAAATTAACAATAAATTCTTTCGAAGTGGGAGGTCAGTGCAGAACACAGGAAGGTGATTTGCTGATGATCAGGCAGGCTGGTCAGTACTGCGTGTGTGGCAACGGGGGAATACAGACCAAGTCCCCTCTCTCAGCCCTAAGTGCCAGACAATTACTCCAATTACTCCCTGCCTGTGCCTAAAGCTTAATTAAAAGACTGTTGCTGTCGTAGGGAGAGCAGGTGTAGAGCCTAAACAGTGCTTTGTGACAGAGCAGAGCTTAGTGGGGAGCTGAGCCTGTACACGCAGGTGGGTCTGGACCCCAGCCCTGGGTTTGTGGGTGCTTGTGTGCAGGGCGAAAGGGCTGGGACAGCAGGAACTAGAGCCCTCAAATACTGGGAAAGAACTGAAGAAGGAGAGGACAAGGCAAGTGGGGTGCAAGTGTGTGCACAGATGTGTGTGATGGTGGTTGAGGAGACCTGAGTGAGTACTTCTGGCTCCCCTGGCCCAGCTCTGGCTTTCACACTGTGGGTGCTTCCCTGCACCCTGTTATTCCTGGGGGGTAATGGGGCCCTGGGGACTTAGGTTTTTGCCACCTATGGGAGAGCTCTCCTGTGATCTTAGCAATGTACATGGGCAGCAGGAGTGGTGCCAGGATTGCAGAGCGTCCTGCTGCCTCCTCCTTGGCCGTATGGAGAGCAGAAAGTCATAAACCCTACACACAAGGTTTTCAGAAGCTGGTATGGCTGGCTCTGTATGGAAAAGAAACAGCATGCTCTGTGCTCCCTGTCCTGAACCTGTAACACAGCATTGGTGAGTCACACCAGCTGTATGGATCAGCTGCATCTGAGTGCCTTGCCCTTGGTCCTTCTCTCATGTTGAGGATCACCCTCCCAGGTGCTGAAGCTGACTTGTTCTGGCTCCCTCTGACCAGAGAGAGGGCAGGAGAGCCTGCGAGTCACTGCTGCACCGCTCAGGGTTGATGGAGGAGAATTTGCCGTTGTTAGCCCTCAAAACCGCCACTCAATCAAGTGGCAGCTGGTTTGGGAGGGAGAACACTTGGTGATGTTAACAGGGGATGGTGCCAGCAGAGAGGCAGCTCAGCGAGTCCTGGAAACCTTGTGAGGTCCGGGAGAGGTGGGTCCATGGGATGGTTACGAGGACAAGTCCATGTCTGTCCTTCCCATGAGGACATTGGGCAGCCCCGTTTCTTTCTTGTGTGTCACAGCCCCAGCTAAAAGAGCAGCTGATCGAGGAGAAGGCTAGTGCAGGGGAAGGGATGTTTGCTGCTCTGCTATGAGATCCCCTCTGTATTTTCCCTTTAATTTGAAGGGCTCCTCAGGGCTGGGATGTGACGGCGGCACTTGCATGACACTGGGAGCTGGGTACTGGCAAACCCTGCAGAAACAGCCTGGAGTGGGGGGGCTGCAGCAGCAAGCTGGGTTTAGCAGGCACATCTGACTGACAGGTGCAGGTTTTCATTGGCAGAATCACATCTTTTGGAGGTGGTGAAGATGAGGAAGGTGGACAAACAGGAAGGGGTGGGACGCAGCAGAGATGGATGCTGTTGAAGTCCCTCTTTGCTGCAGTTTTGTGGTTGCATGTCGCTACTGTTCTTTACCTCCTGCTCTGTTGTTTCACATCAGGCTGCAGCCACTGACTGCTGTGCTCTTGTCAGCAACCAAATCAGGACCAGGGATCTCAGAATTCCTCAAATCTCTCTTGCAATTTCTGCTTGAGCACTCTTGTATTGTCTCCCTATCCTTCCAGCAAAAATTGTGTTCATTGTTATACTCAAGATTTGGGCTCCATTTCTGCACTGTTTTTTCTCTCCACCTTGCTCCCGATCTGTACTTTTGTTCCCCCCCAAAGTTTTGGGATTGGACATCTGATAGAAAGTCCCCAGCTTGCACTGATGCCTGGATATTTTGCAGACTGTTTGGAATAGCATCCTGGTGAATGCTCTGCCAAGGACATTGTCTAATTGTCACCTCAATCGTAACTTGAACCCAAGACACTTGGGTATGAAAAACCTTAACTTGTAGGGAAAGAATGAATGAATATGAATTTTTTGGCCTACAAGAGTAAAAACTAAAGTAGGACAAATCTTCAGAATAATAACGGCACAGCAGCACAAGGCAGAAGTGTCTGTTCTTTGTTAACTTGGGGTCTTCCAACCAAAAATATGGTTTTTAATTGCAACAAGGGATTTTCAACTTAGGCATCATAAAAAGTTTTCAAGTAGGATTGTGAAGTACCAGAGCATTTTGTCTTGTGGAACACAAGAATGTCCATCAGTGGATTTCTTTAAGAACAGGTCAGAGGAACAGGTTAGGAATGAGGTAACTGTGGTAATTATCTTAGAAATGACATGTCCACGATGCCACCTTTTGCTGGGGTTATGGGAACAGGCTGAGACTACCTGAGTTGATGAGATCTCTTCCAGCCTTATTCTCTGTGATGCTGCAGAGGTTTCTGAATTTTTTAGTGGAGTCTCTCCATTTGGGTGTCAGACCTCTAGAGGTTGTCGTCACAAGACATGTCCCATGGGATCTCTGTGGGTATATATCAGTCCTGCCCCTGTACGTCTCCAAGACTGTGCTGAAAACAAACCTGGGCCGAGTTTGCCAGCTGTAGGGTTTAATGCTGCTGCTGAAGTCTTGTCAGTGAGGCTTTCAAGGTGGGACTAAGCTGAAAATCTCAGCTGATACAACTTTGCAGAGGGTCACCTCTTTATTAAACACTCCAGGTACATGGTGTATTCTTGTTACAGTTCCTGAACCCCACTGGCTCAGGGAGCAGAAGGCACTAGCAGGAAAAAGGATGAGTCTGGAAATGTGTGGAAGAAAGCTGTCTGGAAATCTGTTCTCCATATCCTCTGGGGATAAGGCAAAACTTTATGAGCCTATTCCACAATAGAGAGGACGTTACATCAGTAATGACTTTCTAGCAGGCTGCCCTTTCAGTGACTGAAGGGGCTCCAAGAAGCTGGAGAGGGACTTTTGGCAAGGGCATGGACTGAGAGGACAATGGGGACTGGCTTCACACTGCCAGAGGGCAGAATTACATTAGATATTAGAAAGAAATTCTTTATTATGGGGTGATGAGGCCCTAGCACAGGTTGCCCAGAGAAGCTGTGGCTGCCCCATCCCTGGAAGTGCTCCGGGCCAGACTGGCCCAGGCTTGGAGCAACCTGGGATAGTGGAAGGGGTCCCTGCCCATGGCAGGGGAGTGGAACAAGATGTGCTTTAACCCTTCCAACCCAAACCATGCTTGATTCTACAAAAACACTAAAGGACGTCAGCCAGGGGAGCCTGGGCTCTCCACCACCAGTGGATTAGAGCGGAGTTTGTAAACAGCTGTTAGGTGGGTCCTGAATGAGACAGAAGGGATGGGTTGGACAGGTGAGTCTCTTCCAGCCTTGCTTCCAGTGAGCCCGTGCCTTTATAGAAATGCTTCCAGTGCTTGAGTTTAGGGAGAAAAGCTTGTAAATGTGAATCTCTGACATGCAGAGAAAGCCCCAACACCTATATCAGAAGGTAAATTAAGAGAATTGCAAAGCTGCTGTTTCTAAAAGTTCAATTTCTTTAAAATAGATCATTACTCTGCAGAAAACTGTGGGGGTAACTGTTGACAGTGCTGACTTACACTGGCCTAGATTTCAATTGCTTTAGCTCTAATAAGAGATTTAGTTTAATTCCATGTCAGTGGAGTTATCCCAAATTTGCATCACTGCAGCTGAGAGCTGAATGTGGCCAGTGGTAGCCATCAATAAAAATAAAAGGCAGTGTGGGGTATTTGTTACTCTTTTTCTTGTGTCGATAAAAGGAAGCCTGCAAAATATGCCTGGGAGCTTTAGTGTTAGAGGCTGCAGAGCACAGCCTTTTTCCACAGCCCTTCCTGCAAAAAGCAACAGCTTTTCTGGCATGGAAGATAAAACTGTTTTGGGAAAGAGGTCTGGTTATTTATTTAAAGTCAAGTCTTTGAGGATCTGGGAGCCTTGCATCACTCAATGCAGAGCAAAGAAGGGAGCTATGTGTGCTTTGGGTACACTTGCAGGGGACGGGGAGCAGCCTTTGCCCACCTGCTGCAGCCCTGCCCCAGGCACTGCAGAGGAGCCTGGTGAGGTGCTTTTCGCTTCTCTCAGGGCAGTGGTGGCCCCTTTCTCATCCTCCTCACTGCCAGGGAAATGGAGCCTGGTGAGATCCCATTCTGGGTCTCTATGAGCTTTTGTAATTTCAGTGTCCTAAACATGTAGCCTTGGGAAACAAGCAGCAGAATAAAAGAAAACGGAGTTTTAAACTGTCCAGCAGCTGTGCGAAAGGCAAAACTGCAACCACACAGGGTGCAGGAGGGATCTGAGGAGCAGGGATTTTTCTTGCTTTATCTTTCCCTAATGATCTTCATCCTCTTCATTCTCTTGGGGATGCTGAGGGAAACTCAGCATGATCCATTGTGTGGAGGCACTGATTATGACAGAAATCACGGAATGATTTGGGTTGGAAGGGACCTTAAACACCATCTCATTCCAACCCCTGCCATGGGCAGGGACCCCTTCCACTATCCCAGGTTGCTCAGGCCCCCATCCCACCTGGCCTTGAACATTTCCAGGGATGGGGCAGCCACAGCTTCTCTGGGCAGCCTGTGCCGGGGCCTCACCACGTTCTGAGTAAAGAATTTCTTCATGATATCCAACCTGAAATCCAGCAAAATAGCACATCTTTATCCGCGACAGCACCCCTCCTAGGATGCACCCGGGGTATTTGAGGTACAATTTTAATGCTGTTGATCTGAAGTAGGTGTGTTTTGTGTAGACATAACTTAATCAAACTGGTTAACTCTCTAACATATCCTGAAGGAAAGTAGTTGAGGCACCTTTTAAAAATATATTTTCCTTACTAAAGCTTTTCTTATGTCCCATATAACAAAGAGAGTAGCCAGACTCCAGGATGAGGTTGGGGGTTTTTTGTTTTGTTTCTGTTTTACTGCACAAGCTTGTCTTTTTAGAGATCATGTGATCTCTGACTGCATTTGGGCATTTTTCTGAGAAGTTGTAGCTGTTCTCTCCCTCTCATACATCAGCACAGCAGGCTCTGAGGGGCTTGTGTCCTGACCTGGCAGCAAGGCCCACGCCATGCAAGTGGCTGTGAGTGTGCAGAGGAGGGCCTGGGCAGAGTGCCCATCCTGGTTGAAACCTTCTGTCTTCAACTATGCAGTAATTTATTTTTGCAGCACTTTATCTGAAAGGAGACGACCAAGTTTGAAGTTGTGTGATACTGAATTTCCTTGCAGAAGATTCTCACTCTCTGCAAACACCCAGGCAGGTCTCTCGCTCTGAGAGCTCCCCATACAAGGGTTTGGGATGATGAAGACTAAAAGCTGCTTTCCAGGCCGGGAGAGGTTTTCAATAATCCAGGCTAACCGTGCATAGCCCTTTATCCCTGACTAGTCGCTAAATTATGTATAGCAGTCGCGGGTCTGCTTTGGGGCTGGCAGAGCTGAAGCCTCAGCTGCAGAGGCTAGTGATCCTGGGCTGAGGAAGCAGAAGTCCAGCCAGTGCCCCAGAGGATGGGAGGTGTGGGTGCTGGGGCAGGATGAGGAGCACTGGAGCAGCTCCACCTCTCCATCCCTGCCGATGGGGGCTGCTTTTCCCTCTTCCCCCATGTTCTCTGTGGTACTGCTGCCTTTTAGCAGGCTCTTTAGTGAACTAGTGAGACCTCAGTTCTATGGTTTGTTTGCTTCAATTATAGCTGACCATCCCTGAGGAGCAACTAAACTTCACATTTCCCTGTCCTGCTTCTGCGGGAGAGCTGCTCAGAGGGTGCTTGCTTTTTATGAGGTAGGTGGAAGGATGGAGCACAGCAGGGAAATGGCACTGAGGAGAGAGGGAGCTGGGGTTAGTAAATGTCAAGCTGTTTGCCTCCTGCGCGCGCCAGAGCACGTCCGCAGGCTGCCGGAGCAGCGGCTGCGCTGAGGACAAGGCAGGAGTGGTGACAAGGGGCAGCGTGGGCTCTGTGGGAGCTGCTGCCCATGCTGCTCCCAGCCGGGCACCTGGGCTCAGGACTGTGCTCACAGAGCTGTGGCATCCATGGTACCAGCTCTGGAAGTTGGCGTGGGGTAGATTTGCAAAGCCCTCTCGGAGCTGTGGCACCAGTGCTCACCTGTAGCTGCTTCCCTTCCTAACTCCTCAAAAATCCTGGGAAAACCAGGATCTAGCATCTTCCTGGCTGATGGCTGCTTCTCCAGAAGGCCATGCCCGTGCCCATCCCCTGTCCCCTGTGGTGGTGTGTGACCCGCTCTGCACGAGGAGGTGCAGCACAGGCGGCACTGCCCGTCCTGGCGGGCTGTCAGCGAGGCCACTGTCGCTCTTATCACTGCCTGCTTGATTATCCCTGACGCTGCGCTGAGCCTGACATCCTCCTAATGTAATATAGACACCACGATGATTACCATCATTGCAAGGACTATAAGCACCAGACGATGAAATTTAACAACAGTAGGTGCAGCAGCGATGAGGGGTGAGATGGAAATCGTGCTGTCTCTGCTCTCTGCCTATGGCTCTGAGCGGTCTCCATGTTCCAGCTGGATCTTTGGGGTCTGGCATTCCTTTTCCCTCTTAACCAGCCACAGTGTTCCATGCTTGGCCTGGACCATCTCATGGTGCTCTTGTTGGTCATTTATATTACTGGGCAATTCTCCTCAAGACTCCCTCTTCATCAGAGGGGTCTGCTCTGTGTACACAAGGCAAAAGCAAGTCTGCCCAAGGGTTCTTCCCTTTCCTCTTCACTCATACTCTGAGCTGTGGAGAAACGGTAGGACCCTGCAATAGGGGAGACGAGGCTGGAATTGCACCAGACTGATGCTTGTCTGTGGGAGACCAACAGATCCTGAAGCTCCAGGAGAAGCTCTAGATGAACATCTGAGAAAGCAGTGCCTCTCAGGGCAGGTATCCTGCTGCAGTATTGGCTGTAGCAATGAATTCCCTTTGCAGACACCATATCTAGGTCACTGTATGACACTGAGCCCAGGCACGGGTCTGGCTGCAGGAGCTTGAAGTATAACCCTGAACAGAGACCTTCCCTGCCTCCCATAACAAAGCTCCTGGGAAGACCCTTTTGTTTTCCTGCTTGCTGGCCTTTGTGGGGTGTGACATGGCACAGCCCCACTTCTGGGGCATGAGGGTTATCTTAGGTATGGGTGGCTGTTGTGCCTGCAGAGCTGTGGTTGGTCTTTGGCCTCCCTCACCTGGAGCACCCAGCTTTGAGGTGGAACACTCTGGGAGCAGGAAGGCAGCCGCTCTGTTGCCACACAGAGTACTTTGCTCTTTTGCAAACATGCCAGGTTTGCACTGTGATTAAACACTGCTGTTTGGACTGCAGCTGTCCAAACCTGGTGTATTGGATTCATACAGGGGTGGAGAAAAAAATTAATTTCTGGAAAATGACTATTACCCAGATCAGATGCCTTTCCAGCAGGAGCCGGAGCACCACAGCCTCTCCCTGCTTGGCCCTGAGCACACCCCAGCTGGGGTTTGAGCTGTGGATGCAGCTCTATCTTGGCCCAGTGGGGCTGAGAGCTGCTGGCGTTACCAGCTGCTCTGTTGGGGTTCAGCTTTTTGGGTGCTGTTGTTCTTGAGGAAGGTGATGGGGGAGTCTTGGCATGGAGGCGATGCTGTGCAAGCACAGCGCAGTGCTGCCCCTCTGATTTTGGGGAAGGGCTGCTTTTTGGCAGATGTGAAATGGAGCTGGGGGTAGAGGAAATGAGAAGGGAGGAGTCTGCTTTGGGTTGCAAGTGTTCCCCACCATCCATGCCCTCCCATCAGTGTCCTCCCTTGTGTCCTGGATGAGGAGGCTGGAGACAGTTGGCAGGGAAGGCCAGTGCCCTTAGGAAACAGGAAGGCTGAGGAGAGAATTTTTACTTTCTAGTGGTGCTTTACAGGGAGCTCTCCTGGGATTTGCTATTCTCCTTCACGTTTTATCATTGGATACCTTGACCCATGGGAAAGTGTTGGGCCCTCTCATGGCAGTTCATCAAATGGTGATTTCTGCACTTATGGGAGTGCTTCTGCACCCATTCCCTTCTCAGGCTGCCAAGTTTCATGGTGCTGGGTGAGCTCACAGGGAACTGGGGAGAGGAAAATGCTTTCTCTGAACTCTGACAGCCCCTTGAATATACCGCCACAGAGGGAATTAATGGCAGGGATGAGCATCATTTATTGTGCATTAGGAGCAAGGCAAACAAGTGACTTTAGAGAATGAGTGTTTCAAGGCAGTCTCAGATCTGCCTCCTTGGCTGTACAGGTGCTGCTGGGAACATGTGCTGGCAGCTGGTTGTGTTACCAGCTTTGCTTTTAAGTGAGGCCACTTAGCACTTCTGGGCTGGTTTAAATCATTTTCGTGGTTGTTTGTAATTGCACTATGCGTAGCAGTATTTGGGATTAAATTTTTCACGTTGCAGGTTGTCTTGAACAGTTGGATTTTTTCTTCCCCCCACCTGCCACTCTTTTGTTTTTTTCCTTTGCTTTTATTTTTTGTTTCTGCTCAGTACTTTCTATTGTTTGGCTGCTGTTAATATTCCCTCCCACTCTCCTTTGCTCTTGCCACTTATTAGTTCACGCTCAGCATCCCCTGCTGGACTCTTCCACTGCCAGGATTGGATCTTCTGCTACTGCATCCAGCTTCAGCCCTTCCCAGATTTTTTACAGAGATTGCAGTTCATAATGTGGTCTCAATCCCCATCCTCTGAGTACAACAGCTTCCTCCTCTGTGCTGCCTGAGGGCTGCTCCCTCTGTAGGTAATTCAGGGCTCTCTGCAGCCCTTCTCCTGTCCAATAACTTCACCTTTGCCAACCACGTTGAGCAGGACTGATACAAGGGCATTACTTCTTGTTTCAGCATGGCTGGAGCAGTGCAGGGTTTGGCTTTGCTCATGTCCCTGCATTGCCACCCACCTGCCCTGCCTGTCAGGAGGCTCTGAAGGGATGGGGCCTGTTACTCAAGGTATTGCCAGGTAAAACCCAGTCTGCCAGGAGCTCACAACCTGCACCCCTTCTCCCCGAGGGTGCCGACACAGCTGGGTGTGAGGGTACGAACGTGGAATCAGAAGCAGCAGTTCCTTGACTCTGAGGTCACCAGTGTTACAGATTTCAAAACCAGGTCCCAGAGCACTGGATCACAGGAGAATTTCAATGAGAATAGCTTTCTAATCTGGACAAAACTAAAGGTTTTTGCCATCACTGAGGAATGTTTGGGATGTCTTTGGCCAGAAAATCCTCCCTTTGATTCAGCTCAAGGAAAAATCCAATATGGGAAATGTCACCTTAGATAAGTAAAACCTGGCCACGTTCTGAACAACCCAAAGCAAAATGCTACAGTGGAGACTGTGAAGTTCTCCGAATTGCCTGGAGCCTCCACCATTCATTCCCCTGCCTGTCTGGGACGTTCTCATGCACGTATGGTCACTGTTAATTTGTCTTGAATTGTTCTAATTAACGCCGGTGAACTGTTCAGCCACGAAGACTGCAGAGCTCTGCAGCTGCAGAGAGGGCTGGAGGAACAGCTCCTGGTTTCTTTTTCTGTTCTTTCCTCCCTTGTGGACAGGCACCATTTCTGTCTGTAACCAATAGGAGCCAATTTTCTGTTTCGTAATAGGAAAATACTAATGTCAGGGCTCCGTCTGTACCCAAAGCTTTCTCCTTGAAGATTGCTCCTCTTTGCTTTCCTAATTGCTGCTGCTCAGCTGGAGGTATCCTGCATCTTCCAAGCACATGACTTTGTTGTGCTGTTACTTAGCAAGGGGAGAAAAAAAGGGTGTGAGAGAATATTGCTTTGTGTCAAGCTTTCCTTGCTTTAACTCTTTCTGTGCTGATGTAGGGTGTTCTTATCTAGTGCAGGATGTTGTGCTGTTGCAATACAAGCTTTTTTAGTCTGAAGCTCGGGCTGTGATGGAGCTCTGATGTGAAGAACATCTAGAAATTGTACCCTGAGCTGCGTCAAAAGTGGGTTGAGGGAGGCGAGTGATTCTCGCCTTCTGCTCCGCTCTGGTGAGGGCTCACCTGGAATACTGCATCCAGCTCTGGGACCCTCAACATAAGAAGCAGGCGGAGGTGGTCCAGAGGAGGGCAGTGCAGATGGCCAGAGGGCTGGAGCACCTCTGCTATGAAGACAGGCTGAAAGAGCTGGGGATGTTCAACCTGGAGAAGAGAAAGCTCTGGGGAGACCTAAGGGCCCCTTCCAGTGCCTAAAGAGGCTCCAAAGAAAGCCGGAGAAGGACTTTGGACAAGACCATGCAGTGACATGACAGGAGGGAATGGCTTCACACTGAAAGAGCGGAGGTTGAGATTAGATATTAGGAAGAAATTAATTACTGTGAGGTTGGTGAGGCCCTGGCACAGGTTGCCCAGAGCAGGTGTGGCTGCCCCATCCCTGGGAGAGTCCAAGGCCAGGTTGGATGGGGCTTGGAACAACCTGAGATAGTGGAAGGTGTCCCTGCCTGTGGCAAGGGATTGGAACAAGGTGGTTTTGAAGGTCCCTTCCAAACCAAACCATTCTAGGAAATAATTTCTTCTGGAGTCTGGGGATGCCTCTTAAATGTCTTCTCTGACTAAAGCATCCTCTTTGGAGTTCCTATGCTCACAGAGTGATCACCTGTAATAACACAGGAGTTGCCAAATTAATGTGAAGCGTGGGGTTTGGGGACCAAAGTGATTTGGGTGAAGCCCATTTCAGACAAATCAGGTTGTCAGAAAACATAATTCTTGGGGTTGCCTTTCCTTGAAGGCTGGCAGGTGTGGAGCATGCAGGAGCAGAGCCTTGGGGAGGGACTCTTAGGGACTGAGCAGTCAGATGAGGATTACAGATGGCTCTTGACTCATGGGCCATGTTTTTGCAAGTCAGTAATCAGGAAAATTCACAGAAATTGTTTTCTCCAGAAACCTCAGAAATGAACAGATCTGACCCTTTTGTGTGCTGCCCCACTGACAGAGGTGGGATGGTTTACTGTCCTGGCAGCCAGGGCAAGTGACCTGAAGCCCTTGGGGCTTTTTTGGGGGAAAAAAAGCAGTTGCTGAAGTAGAGCTAGAATGGAGTAATGGATATAAGTGGACATATAGTGGATATAAGGCTGCTGAAAGAGACTGCTGTTAGGAATTTCCTAGCGCCATGGAAGAAAGGAGGAGCTTGGGCAGAGCAGGGACCCTACTGAGAGCTGCAAAAAACAAAGTGGAAGCCAGGAGATTAACCCAGTAGGTCTGGAGGGATTGTGCACAGCCAAAAGAGCAGCCTTGTACTTAGTCTCTGTGTGCTCCTGTGGCTTCAGCCTCAGAAACTGCTTTGTTTAACCATGAAAGGAAAAGGGAGGCTGGAGCTGGGGGGTGTCTCTGCTCTGGCTCTTGAATGCATTGCCAGCTGCCTTCAGCAAGTGGAGCTGCTGTCTACTTCAGCTCATTATAAGGTCTGGAGAAAGAAGAGGGGGGAGTAAGAAGTTTCCCAGCATTTTAGAGGGTCTCATCCTGTTCCTGAGCTGGTGATGTGCCACTATCCAGATCTTGGGCACCTGCCTGCCTGTACCTTTACTTTTGCTGGCTCCACCAAGAGAAAGAGTTGTGATGGTATGAGCCTGGTGGGTGTCTCTGGCCGAGCCTCTCCTTAGTCCCAGGTTAAAGGGAGGAGGTTCTGAGTATGTTTGTCATGTGGAAGCTGGTTCTTTACTGTTTGTGTTTGGGTGCTGCTCTGAGACCCAGGGCAGATCAGGGCAGATGTGTCGTGAGAAATGGCTTCTGCACCCCCTGGTCTCTTCCTTTGTCCTCACGGCCAGGTTTACAACAAACCACCACTTACAGGCAGAGGCTTTCACTTGTAGTGAAGCTCCAGCAAAGAGAGGGGTTTGTCCCGTGGGAAGCATGATTCAGCTCCTGAGGATCATGCAAGCTTGGGTAGGTGCCAGACATGCTTAGCATGGAATTTGCAGTTAAGCGTGGAGTCTGCTACCTCCCTGGGGAGGTCCAGCTCTCCTTGGAGGGTTCTCTGTTCCCATATGTCTCCATGTCTGGAGCTGAAGGTATTTGCAAGTAGCCTCAGGATAAAAGAGAGAAGCAGAATCCTATTTGCTTTGTGGTTTTCTTCATGTACCTTTACTTAAGAAAAGATAAGGCATGAGGAATTACTTTTTTTTCCTAATCTCAGATGATGGCAATAAACTCTTCCTTTTGACCGTGTCTTAGTTGCACCTGAGCCTGCAGGCAGGTGGAGTTAACAAGTCACAAAATCATCTGAGGACGTGACTGAGGGGTAGGTGGTTGTGAAGACCTGTGGTGGGACTGATTCCTTCTTGTTGGGGCGGTGCTGATGCCAACCACACTTCCCTTGGATCTGGCGTTGTTCCCTGCAGTTGTGTGATGTGGCTTGGAAAGCCAGGCCTGTGGGTCGTCGCTGCCACTTTGGGTGCAATGTTCAAATCCAGATAATTGCATTCTGGGTAATCCTGGTATAGATTTGTGCCTCTACCCACCACAGCCTGGCCAAGTCTTGGGCTGGTTGTAGAAGCCCTCATTTCTTGAGGGTGCCAAATTAGTATTGCTTGATTAGAGATGTGGGTTTTATCCTGCTTCATGTGATCCCCTTGTTCCTGTTCCTGGTACCCGGGGCTGCCCTGCTGCCCCAGTGCTGCCAGGCCCTGCACCCAGCAAGCCCTGCAGGCAGTGCAGGGGGCAGGCAAGAAGTTGGGCTTGCACTTCAAGTGGCTTTGGGGAGGTGGTCAGTGAGTTTTGGGGATGCCTTTGGGTGAGGGCAGGCACAGCAGCAAGCATGATGGCTCTGGCTGTGCCACAGGAGTGGCTCAGCAGAGGCAGGGATGGCAGCTGAGCTTTTGAGTGAGAGGGTGGGATGCTCACTGCCTGCAAGCATGAAGGCAGGCAGCTATAGAGCCAGTGGTGTGGGCAGAAGGTTGAATGCATTTCTGTTTTTTCTGGTTGCAAAGCCTTTCTACTCTGGCTCCCCTCATTTCCAAAGCTTATATTGTTACCTAATCCACATGGCTAGCATTCGCTGTTAGAGGATCAGCTTTTTTGTAGGAAGACTGCTGTACTCCTCACTAATATTGACTGTCTTTTTCTCTTGCTTTCCTTCTTAGATCTACAATGAAAATAGTAACCTGTTTGAAGTCAAGGAGAATGTGCCCAGGAAATTGGTGGAGAAGGTCGCAGGGGACATTGAGAGCCTCTTGGCCAAGAAAGTGCGTGCTTTAAAGGTAAGGAGATGGGCCTGTGTGCTGATCCTTTGATGGAGATGTTCAGTTTAAACAAGAGGGTTGATGCTGCCGTAGCATTATGATCTCAGCTTCAAAGTGATTTCTATGATTGTGTGGCCTTTTCTGGGAACTGCATCCTGCAGTTGGACAGATTCATACAGAGCATGTGAGACAAGGATGAATGGTGTCATGTGGGGATGTACTCTGGGTATCTTCCTGCTTTTTATCTCCTCCCACTGCCATGCGAACACCTGAAGGTGCTGCCACAAGAATGCAAGTGACAGCAAAAGCCTGGCAGCAAATTTGATCCAGTCGTTAAACTGGGGGTGTACTGGAAGCAGAGGTACTGCAGCGTCCCTGCTATCACTCGTGGAAGTGCTCTGGACAAGTGGAGCCTTTCCTGTTTAGGAGATTATGAGCTTGAAGGGTTTGTGCCGGAGCCTGGGCCTTGAGCCCTGTGACTGACTGCGTGTGTGGGTTGCCCTCATGGGTGTCTGCATACATTTCCAATCTATTCTCCTATTTTGTAACACGCCTTTTAAAATGAACTCATTTTATCTGTAGTGGAGGAAGGTGACCTGATCCGCGGTGCCTGCTCAGTAAAACCCAGCAGTGGCTGTAATGCGGTGGCAGCAGGGCCATGCTCTGCTACTGGGGCAGAGACAAGTAATTGCCTTCCTGGAGAGGTGGAGAACCCTCTTCACTGCAGAGGGCTATGGAAACTTCACCTCCAAGAGTTGAGATATCCTCTCTAAAACACAGTTTTATCGAGTGGTGTGAAATTGTACAATGGGCATCTGGCAGTGTGGCCAGCTGGATGCAGTTTGTAGCTTGATTCACTGAAAGGGCGTGTGCAGGGTGATAGACAAGGGGAAGGCCTGGAGCAGGTAACACAGCTGTTGTGTCCACAGAGGCACTGTAGCCAAAAAGGCTTGGTCATCCTTCAACCTGACAGACAGGAATGGGAGCCCAGGAAAAAGTGCTGTGGTGACAGGAGGGATATTGCAGTAACTGAGGCGTAACTAAGGCAGTGAGAGTTTGGAAGTGACCTGTCTCCACAGTGGGTAAGAAGTAGCATGGAGAAGGTATGCAACAGGAATCACAGGACACCCATGTGGGCCAGGGGAGTCTCAAGACTCACGGCAGGATCTCAGTCAAAGTCTGCCCTGAGTGTCCAGATGGTGTGAGGTTGTACACAGTGCCTGACAAAGATGGTAACTGTAGGGACTTGGGTGAAGAAGGTTGTTGTTTACCCAATTCCTTACTCTGGGAAGTAAAGAATAATCCTACTTGGGACTCACACCAAGTGTTTTAGCTTCAATGGAAGGAGGTGAAGTGGGACCAAAGAGCTGCAAACTGTCAGCAGTGCATTTGGGATTGTGGAAGTGAAAATCAGGGAGACTAATTTTCTTCTTAACATGAGCTTGCACCCTTGTGCTCGCATAGTTTGTGTGCATACTTGAGCATATATCATATTAAATGTTCCAGAGATGTGCAGCACCTATAGATGCTGGAGGAAGACACAGGTGACAGAAGGTTGTCGCAAACTTGATACACACCTGGACAACACATTGCTCCCATGGGATGCACAGGGTAATAACCCTGAGTTACACAGCAGGAATGTGTTGAGTGGTTCCACTGTGACATTTGAATTTCAGCTCATCAGTCACACTGTTTTTCTTTGCCCTTTGCTCTGAGTCACACAGACTTATAGAGAATTTGTACATATTTTGGTGCTAGATCAAGGGTTGAACTGTGCCCGTGGTACAAATAACCTTGTTTGTCTTCCAACTGTCTTTCTTTTTTGTTGGGTTTTGGGCAGGACTTTCTGGTGTGCTGTGAAGGGCTCACCTGATGCTGGACCTGACACAGGAGTGATTCTGGCAGTTCTGGTTAGGTAACAGCAAGTGGTGCTGTCTTTGTAGCAGAAACAATGATCCCTTGACCTGAATTAGTCTTTCAAGAGGACTCCTTCAGAGTGCACTCTCAGAGCAGACTTCTACATCCCGTTTCCATGTAAATTCTTGACATTTTGGATTGGTGGTACTAACAACAAAATCTGGAAATGGGGAAGTTGATGGAGGAAAAGAAATTGAATCTTATACATTTCTTCCACATTTTGCTGACCTTCTTTGAAGCAGTGGGGCTCCCATAGCTCCTTCCATTCTCCTGCCTGTTTTCTTCTGTCTCAGTTCTCCGTTTAGTTGAATCATCTCTCCTGGAGTCATTTCCTCCTCTTCTCTCATGACTCACAAGAGTGATGATGACTTCTTGAAACATATTTTTCAGTTTCTGAGTCAGGTGGCGCTCCATGTACTGGCGAGCACAGGTGAGGAGGGAGAAATGGAGCCTCTCCTTGATGTACGAATTGCCATGTCACTCGTGTGCTCACTCTCCTGAGAAGACATCCCTGTCTCCTTTGCTGCAGGAGAGAGAAGAGATGCTGTCTGAGCCTCAGTGGGGCTTTGTGGGAAGATGCTCACAAGCATTTGGGCAAACACCATGGGTGCACGGCTCAGAGCGCTGTTCTGATTAGGTGGTGATTCAGTCCAGTCATCAAAGGACTTGTTCTCCTCTGTTTCTAAGTGAAAATATTAATGCGTCTTTATTAAAATATGTGCAGAGCATTTATTAATACAGTTTCTTACCTTCTGTGTTGCATTTCTAAGAGGCAGAAATCAAGCCCAAGGAAACTGAACCCGTCTGGCCCTGACAGCCATGGTGCAGCACTGTGGCGTGGATCTGGCACTAACAGGACACTCTGATTTCCCATGTGTGTTTTGGAGGTGTGCTGGAGCCAGGGGTGTGTGGCAGAGAGGGTAATTGCTTCCTAAAATAAGGCATCTACAAGGAGCTGGTTATTTGGATGCTGTCTCTCCCTTTATGTTCCAGAGCGTCATATCAGATGACAATCTCATCATGGGACAGAAAATTCCTAGGAAGGTGTTTTTGCAATCCCCACCTGTTCCACCTGGCACCAGAGTATCTACAGCTGGCTCTTGGGGGATTTCTACCTCATGTCACACACAATGGCTTCTGTTTGACGTGGATTTGCATCAGCACTAATTGCCTTTTCCAGTGTCCTTTGTCTATGACAATTTCATTGCTTCAAGCCTGGCCTCCCAGTCACCTTTGGGCTCTGTAGTTCCAGCTGCTTTTTATTCCCAGGCTTTAACAGGAGGGGAGGTAAAAGAGAAGGCCTTCAATACCAAGAATGCATCTGATTTCCTTTGAATTGGAAGTAAAAGACTACAGTGGAGTGACTCCTGAAGGAGATTATGTTACGTTCACCCAGTGTATTGCATTGTGGGGAAGTTGCAGAGCTACAGCTGAGGTGTAAGGAAGTGGTAGGTGTGTTCCTGTCTGGGTGGGAGTTTAATGGGCTGCACTTGTCCACACTCATGAGCTTGTCCTTGTTAGGGCTAAAAAAGACACTTTTTGTAAGATGTGAAAGGGAAGGAGGTGGCAGGTGACCAAATGACTACAAATCCCCCTTGGGTTTTCCTTGTGCTGGGAATCAGAGCTCACTGGCTCATGGCTTGACTTCAACTGAGACTAGAACTCAGCAGGTTGGTTTTTTGCCAAGTAGATTCTTTGTCACTTTTTCAACTTTATTTCCTATATCCTCTTCAGTTTTTCAGTATGTTCAGACCCCTCTTTGCCTTTGTATGTGCCCAGAGAGATACGTACAGGCTGGGGCTTCTTTGGGAGCTTGTTTAGGAGCCCAGATGTTGGAGTTTGCTGTTGGTGGAGCACTGAGTGAGCCACAAAAAGCCATCACCTGAGGGTGTGCATGGCATGGGTCCAGATTCCCAAACCCAAGGGGCACTTTTTCTTTCTTTTAGAATACTACGTGAAGTACATGAGCGATAGCTCCAGGTCTGTTCTTCTCTGAAGCTCCGCAGACTGGGGGAGAAGAAGTTGTGATTTGATGGAGGAGGAGGCTGAGAGGTGGAAATTTTAGATCCTAGGATATGTTTTAAGATTGTTTCTCCTTTTTATGCAGTTCTTGTGAAGGCTGCTTTTGGATGCTGACTGCTTCATTCTTCACATATTTAACCACAGACAATTTGCTTTGCCTCCTGAGAGCGACACATCCCACAGTTTACTGAGTGGGTTATGCCCTGAAGTGAACTATTCATGTACTGTGACCAGCCTAAAGATAACTGTTTGTGCTGGTGGCCTTCCCCCATCTCCAAAAAGAGGCCTCCTCATCTACAGAACATGGTCTGGATGCCTGCAGGCTCTGGCATTGCCCTGATGGTGACATGGTTGGGCTGGTATTTTTCCCATAGAGCTGATTTACTTTTGCAAGTTGTACAGCACTGGCACAATCTTTTGAGTTAAGGTGGAGTTTGTTGCATTTCCTGTGGAGCCCAGCTGTGTGCAGTATCAAATAAGATGTGTTGAGCAGAAGTGCAGCAAAGTGGCATTTTGTGTATCAGAGAATTTATAACATGTACTATGTACATCCGTGTGTATTTCATGTGGACGTATGTGTGCGCAACAGGTTTGGTGCACCTTGCATGGTTCTGGTGATGACAGCACTGACAGCACTTACCAGGAGCAGGAGGAGGGTTTGCGAGGAGGTTTCTTCATTGTGTTTTTGTGAAATTTAATAGCTTTTTTTTGTTGCTGCATATTTAGCTCCAGTGTGGAATGAGCATCTGGGGGGAAGCAGGAGTTTGGTAGGAGGGCTCAGTGCTAGGAGGCTTCAAGGTTCCTGTTCCTTCAGCTAAGGTGTAGGAGGTCACAATATATTCCACTCAGACTTTACTGCAACCTGAGTAGTAAAATCTAATTGGCATTAGCCATTTTCTTTTGGCAGAAAAAGGAATACAAAGGACAAGACTGGGGATTTCCTGTATTTTGAAAGCATCCTGCAGGGAAGTCTGGCTGGGTTTCCTGTGGCTACAAAGCCTGGGGGAATGTGGCTGTAGGTGTTCACATCTTCCATTACATTGGATCCTAAGGGAAGGAGGCTGGAAGAGCTGGGATTTGGCACACAGAAAAGGTGGTTAGTCTAGTGGTAAGGCTTGGGGTTTTGTACTGCCTTAACCCTATTTTGCTGTTTTGTCTCCTATTTCCACCCCTCACCCTCAGCCTTGAGTTTTCCCACTTACTGGCATTTTTTCTTGCATGTTTCTTGTGAAGTGTTGATGCAGTAAGTGCTTGGCCATGCTTTAGGATCCCGTGACGGAGGGCGAGGTGAGAGTTTGGTGTGTTACCACAAAGCACTGACCAAATCAGCTTCTCAGGGTGAAGCTGGTCAGTGGGGGCATTGCAGGAGGGAGGAGTTCAGGCCAGTTGTGCTTTTAGTCCTGGTTGAACACTCAGTGCATTGCTGCTCAACTGGGACTACTTCCAAGCTCCATTTGAGCCTGGCACAAGCATATATCAAGAGTGCAGAGGGGATTTAATTGGACAGGTTTATCCCTTTAACAATTCTGATAGCCCTGAGATTTCCCTTGCAGGGGTATGTGGTGAATGGAGTCCTTATCAGGTTTCTGCTCCCTGATAGGGACAATAAAAAGTGCCACTTGTCTGACGAGCTGCAAAAATTGGCACACAGCAAAGCATCTTTCAGCCGAGTTCAGAGCATCTCCCCACTCCCTCCTCTCTCAGCAGCAGAGGCACTTGACCTCTGTCATGGCATGGGCTGGTAGGAAATCATCAGGAAATCTTCCCTCCTTCACTGTTGGGGTTGTTGCTGTCCTCCGGTCTTGCTGGCAGGCAGCAAAGGGGGAGTCGGCATTCAGCAGGAGCAGCCCTGGGGTTGTACTGGACTTCTCCTTTGCTTCTGGCAGAGCAAGGTCCTGTTGCCATCTCCCTGCCCTGCAGAGCTGTCTGAGGGGTGTTCTTCCAGGTGCTCACTGGCCAAGTCATTGATGTGTTTAACTGGAGAGGTCCCAGGCCAGGAGAGGGAGACCCTCGTGAGCTGCAGTGCACTGGGGGTTCACACTGGCTGGCAGCGTGTGGTGCTGCTCCTCCTGCAGTGTGGTACAGCCCTGGGTTTGACCTGGGGGGGCTTCTGGGTATGTCAGAAGGCTACCAGTGGTCACACTGTGGCTTGCTGGGTCCCAGCTAAGGGACACATTACCTGTCTCGCCTAGGCAGCAAAATGGGGTACGAGAGAGGGGAATAGACGGTAGCTCAGGTGAGCTCAGACACAGCCTGTGGGTTTGGTGAGATGTGCAGCTTCGTTGCCTCATGCACTCCCGCACCATTCCAGCTGCACAGCCACGGACAGGAGCTCTTGAGTTGGTGGAGTACAACCAACATCAACCTTGCACATGCTGAAGTACAAACCATTTAAAGGCAGGACCTCTGTGCTTCCTTATTTCATAGTAACAAATCCAGCCCTCTTCCCACTTCTTTGCTAATTGCTGGTTAGTGGCTTTTGTTTTTAATTCTATTTTTAATTTGCTCCTAATAAAATCCTGGCTGACAGTCCCTGTGTGTGTGTGTTTGTTTGTTTGTTCATTTGTGCATGTGTGTGTGTGTCTTCTCCTGCCTCACAATTGTTCTTGTGCTGGACCTGCTCCAGTAATCCAATTTGAATCCAATCTCCCAGGTCTGGAATTCTAATTTACAGATTGCAGAGGGGAGTCAAACAATGCCCACACACCAGGATGGGGGTTGATTGTCTAATCTAATCAGGGACAATCAGATGTTTGTAACAAGTCTATCAAACCTGTATTGGGCCAGTTTGCTTAGCAATGTAACCATTTCTTAATAGCGCTAACATGATTTGAGGCTTCCTGCACTTTCATGCAGATTACATTGAACGTTTCCCTTTCTTCTCCCGTGAACACTTGGCAGCAGCCCAGCCCGATGGGCTTTACAACTTGGTGAGCTGCTGGGTGCACTCTGGGGCAGCAGAGGTTGGTTTGCCAGGACCCAGGGGGCTGCTGCCTCCCCTGGCACGGCTGCACCCTGAGGTCCCAGGATGATCCTGTTTTATGGCACACATACAAGGAATGGACTCAGTGCCACCAGTGCATCTGGAGGCACAGATGGGGGAGTGAAAAGCTATGGTCTCGACCTGATACAGTGTTCAGTAAGTCTCCACAGCAGATCCCCAGCCCCGTGCCTGGCTGTTGGTGAAGAGCAGATGAAGAAAGCTTTGTCCTCTCTTGCCCTCGGCAGACGGAGGCTGTTGTTTCTGGTACTTGCTGTGAGAAATCTGGACAGCTGCTGTTTAAAGAAAACACCTGTATGGGGGCTTTTTAAATGCCCTTTCAGGGCCTGAAGCAAAAGAGCTGGCAAAACCAGCTCCGCAAAGAAGATGTTTCTCAGTATAGCTCTCCAACCAAAATGGAGCTTCCTTACTTACCCTGCGCAAATAAACACTTGCCTGACTTTGCCCTTCCTGAAGACTGAAATATCCATCTGGTCCCTTACCCTGTCAGGAGGTGAGCTGGTTCTCACGCTCCAGGTCTGTCCCACTTAGCTCTGCACCCGATGCCTTTGCCCAGGGATTTATTTTAGGCTTACGGCTTCCTCCCTGTCCCAGAGCATCTTCCCTCGGCAGGCCCTGAGTGCTGCACTCATCCCGAGCCCGGGGCGCCGCAGGGCGGGGATTGCGGGTCGCTGCCGGGGCCGGGGCCGAGGTGCCGGGGCTGAGGTGCCGGGGCTCGGGTCACAGCCAGGGCTGAGGTGCTGGGCCCCGGTCACAGCCGCACTGGGAGCTTTAGCTCGGCTTTTAGCCTGAGCAAAGCCTGCCCTCACGCCCTCTCTGAGCACTGCCAGCCTGGTTTGCACGCACAGGCAGGAGGAATAGGAGCTCCCTGGAATGGGAACTAACCTTTCTTTGAGGGTTTAATTGCTGTGCGTGCCTTGTCTTCCTGCGCTCTGCACCCCACGCTGTGAGGAACCCAGACTCCTCAGAGACCAAGTGAAGAGAAGGATGAAATAGTCCTTAAAGGGTATTTACTTCCCTTCCTCACACTGTGATATGTATTTGACAGCAGTTTGCATGTCGTTTTTCAGTTTTCCCTGGTTTTTTTCCCAGCACAGGAGCAGCACTCCTAGCAGAGGTGGAGGTGGCTGAAGGCATTGGTGTGGGCAGGGGATTTGCAGCAGTTGCAGTGCTTGGCTGTCTCAAAACTCCAATCCTTCAGCTTGGTCCTTACCCTCTCAAGCTCCTGAGGCCTGGTGGGGCTGTGCTTTAAGAGGAGGTATTTGGTAGTGGTTGAAAGGGTAAAAGCAGATGGGTATGACTTCCTGGTCTATCTGTGAAGAGAGATATTAACTGGTGAGTGATGCCGAAGAGGAGGAGGTCTCAGAGGGAATTAGTGCTAGGGAAGGGAATTACCATTTAATTCTTTATAGAACAACCTTTAAACATGATTGCAAAGATATGCTTGCAATGATAGCAAAATAAAAGAAGCCATGTCACTGAAAAAGGGATTTATTTGAATTTTCTTGGTTAATTTTGGCATGAGAAAATGCATTTCCATGGCAGTTTGGTACCTGGAGTTGCTTCTGCGCCCTGTCCTGTGACTTTGTAATCTGTGTGAGAGGGAGAGCTTTATTTCCCCTGGGTTACCTCCAGGTTTGCATAGAGTATGTGCTTCTGCACTTACAGATGTGCTCTCAGTCCCTGAGGGTTCAGCCCCTGCCCTCCATGACGCTGTACATCCTCAGAGCTCTCCGAAGCCCAAGATGTTGGGCAGAAAAACCTCCAGCCAATTTATTCTTGTTTAATGTTTTTCTCCTTGAATGTTTCAGATGCACGATTTGGGGTAGAAGGCTCTTATACTGAATGGGAGTAATTGACCTGGGACAGTGAATCATTTTGAATTCAGTTCTGGTGGAATGAGGATTATTTTTTTAAGGATTTCGTCCTCAGGCTGAACTAAAAATCAGTTATTTGTATAGCTTTGTTTACAGCCAGGTAGTGAAGTTAAAGACTAATGAGTGAGGGGGTGGAGGCTTGGTCCTGGAGGTTAATGGACTTGCATGAAGCTTTGTCTCAAAAGCGCTTTTCAAATCCCACCTTTTTTTTTTTTTTAAAGAAAGTAGATTTATCAAGTTTCATTTCTGCGGCCCACAATCCCCAGATCAGCTTTGGCTCAGTTTCTCAGCAGGTCTCTGCACAGGAGTGACTTGAATAGCAGGGCTGGCTGCAGGTGAGGAGCAGGGGGCAGCCCCCAAGGTGCGTTGCATGATCAGTATTGAGCTCGGCCCTGGGCACGGGGTGCTGTGCTGTCACACAGGAGCTGGCACAGAGAGTGCTCCCCGCCCTGGGATGGTGCCCACCAGGACCCTGCTTTCTGTCCCACATGGATTTGCTTTGCATCCCCTGAAGCTTTCATGGAGCAAGTCTGAAAGCCATCAGCAAGGAGCTATTATATATTCCCAGAGCAGCTGATGTCCATTAAACGTTTGAGTGACACTACAACAATGTGTAAAATATCAGTGATAGGGATCTAGCAAATCTTAATAAAAAAAAGGCGACAAGAATGTAAATTGCACATACAATTGTGATAAAGAGCCAGAGATAACATTAAAGAGATTGTATCAATTTAATGCAAGTTTCGTGCCAAAGCCTGTCATCTGCTCTTTGAAGAGGAGTTGTTGGGAGCCACGATATTCCAGCAGACAGTGCTCAAATCATCCCAGTGCTCTGGAGCGGCTGTCCCTGCAGCCAGCGTGCTGTGTGGAAGCTGTCTGCTTGTTGAGGATTAATGGAAACCTTTCCTGCCTCTACAATAAAAATAATGTTCCTTGGAAAAAATAAAGTGCCCTTCTGCCTGCTGGCCTTTGGGTCCCTCAAAATGCAATTAAAAAGCGGCTTAATACAGCCTTGCAATGAGAAATCTGTCAGCATTCGCAGGCACGATCTGAAGTAAAAGCAACATGAAAAGGTTGTGAGCAAAAATATTTAACTGTGCGCCTGCCTGCCTGGTGAGTGGTGCTCGTGGAGCCACCAGCTGAACTGGGATGTGAGGGGCTGGAACTGGGGTGACTGGGGGAGCTGAAGCAGCTCCACAGACACAGAGCTGGGCTGCAGCAGTGCTGGTGAGGGCATGGGAGCTCCTCCATAACCCAGCCTGGGTTTGCGTGTCTCAGCTTGCCTGTCCCTGCTTTATGTCCTTGGCTTCTGTCTCTCCTCTGCTGTTTAGGGTGTGCTACATCCTTGAAAGTGGCCAGGTAGCAGCAGTAAAGGCTATTGCAAGTACCATACTTTGGTTTGATGGAAGGGCTAACTCCAGTTTTCTGTCCAGGGCTGCCAGCTGTAGGTCAGTATTGTGCCTGCCAAAATGTCTTCCCAGAATTTTAGGCATAATAACTGGAAATTAATTTTAAATGGTGGTTGGCTGTTTTTTTCTGCAGGCATGATAATTAAAAAAAAAAATTATTTAAGTAAAGCTGATAATTCCATAGCAAGTGGGGGATTATAAGGGCTGGGAGTGAAATGCAAACGCAGGGCTCCAGTGAGTGCCTGGTTTTGGTACTGCAAAATGAACTTCTGTCTTTGGCTGTCCCTTGTTTGCCACTTGTGTGTGGTAAACTCACCTGTACAAGGGTGAGTTGAAATCCCACCTCAGCGCTACACAAAGAGCTGCTGGAGCAACAACTACTCGATGGGAGCAGTGTTTCAGTTGGATGCCAGTAGATGGCACAGCTTTTATATCAGCTAATTATACAGGGAGCCAACGCCGGTCCGTGCTGTTCCTGTTGCTAATCTTAGCTGTGCCTCACTCTCCACTCACACAGATGAAGATGTCTCTGCTGGGGTGCCTGTAATTGAGGAAGCTGGATAAGATATGGAAGGTGTTGAGCTTGTCAGCATTGCGGGGCAGTGGGAAACCATAATGGGGAAGAGGAGATAAGAACTGTGTGCTTGGGTGAGTGTGGGAGCAGAGAAGGAAAATTCAAGATAGTGGTAGTGTGGCTTCCCAAGTGCATCCCAGCAAGTGCTGTATTCCCTTAGTGTAGATGTATTTGACTGCTCCAGCTTTATGCATGGGGAAACTGAGGCCTGCAGAGATCGTTCTTTGTCTTTGATACACCTGGGAATAAGAGCTGTGCTTCCTAATTAAGTTCTGGAACTTTTAGCTACAAGGTGTCCTTCATGCGTGATTACGACAATAACATCTCCCTGGAGCTCAAAGCTCCTTCTCTCAGCTCTGCTCGTGTTTGGTGCTATTGTTCCCTGGCCACTTCAGGCTTTGAATGTGAATGTTTTTAGCAGTTTAGCAATTTTCAACATCCTTTTGAAAGAGTTAGAGTTGAAGGCACCCTAAATCTTCTCCCTGTGTGATGCTGCCCAGCTGTTTTGCACCTCCCCTCAACCAAAGGAGCCCTCTGGCCTGTCCAGGATGGGCATGTGGCTCTTGCTGGAGAGGTGGCCCCTGGAGTTGGGAGGGTTGCTCAAGTGCAGTAAGACAGCCCTGATACAAGGGGGGGCTGCCCATCCCTCTGTGCCCTGTCCTGGGAGACATACAGAGACCCCAGCATTAGAGGCAATCTTTCTTCCTACCTTCTCCCTGCTGGAGAACTTCTTTTCAGAGTTCACCACTGAAATTGATTCTTGCAAGTGGATGGAAAGGATATATCCCAAATCTTGAGGGCCTGGTGTGCGTGTAGAATATAAACCAGAGTATATGTATGTGAGGCTGTAAATAGAGTTGTCACTCTAAAAGAAATGGGGTTTCAAGTGCTTGTCAGATCATTTTAAAACCATTTTTATTACTAGATTACATTCTGAGATAAAGTTTATTGTAGCAAAAAAGAGGGAAGGTGTAGGATTTGACTGCAGATTTGGAAACACACTTAAAACTTATGAAGAGTTTTTGAACCTTAGCTGAGGGCAGGCTGTCTACTTCAGGGCTTTCCTCCAGGGCATCTCCTGCCCAGCACATTTAAAGGATGATCTCTTGATTTTGGTGCAAACTGTGCCCTAGCATGTCACCTTTTATAATCAAGCCATGACATCCATGCAGACATTGGCACAGGAGCTCCAGCTCACAAGTCTGTGTCCTGTGTATGGGGTGGAAACCCTTCCAGGGGTCCTGGCTGGGAGTCCTGAGGAACTCCACGTTCCCCGAATGTGGCTTTTAACTGCCATAAGGATTTTGTGTCAAAACTGAGGATCAATCCTGGCATGTGTTGACTTTCTTCTTCCCTTCTTCTCCCCCATGACCATTGATCCTAAAATATTTTGCTCTAGTTATATCCTTTTTCTATGCTTACTTTTAGTGCTACATCTGCAAGCAACAGAAAACACTGTGTAGGTGCCAACTCTTTTCTTAGCTATTCCTTGCAGATACAATTAGCATCCCATTTTCTAGCCCAGCCTCTTCTGTCTTTTCCTCCTAGTTGTTCCTAGTGGTATTTGTCTATCTTTTATATGTACCAGTGGCAAAATTAACAGGGTGTTGTTCTCTTGAGGCAGCATGACAGAGAAAGAAGCAGTCATCTCTTCCTGTCATACTTGGGCTTCAGAGTTGTATTGGTTTGCATCTCCCTGCTCCAGCTCCCGTCCTAGTTTGGGGGACCACAAGGCACATCACAGACTGGATGCTGGAAGAAGCAGCAACTTTGCAAGTGCCACCTAAACTCCACAGCCACTTGCAGGGCAGAGGTAGCTGGAGTGGCAAGGAGAAAGTTGGCTGGATTTAACCCTGAGACTGACACAGACCTGCGTTTACCATAACCTCTGGCTATTAAACATCTAGATTTATTTTGCCTACAGACTAATGCAGGTAGACCACACTGCCTTGACATTAGAGTTTTTCTCTCTTTCCTATTCCCAGCCCTATCTCAAACCCAGAACCTCAGCAAGGTCCCATTCTGAGTAGCTGCTCTTCTCCCTCTGTACTGAGCATCCCTAAAACCTGAGTGTAATAGCATCCCTGCTAATTATATCGCTGCAGATTTATTTCATGGTAATATTATAGCTGGCCTCAGGCATCACCACTATCATTGGAAAACATCGAACGATCACAGCTTCTTAGCTGCCTCCATTAAACCTGGGAGAAGCGTCTGGGCCTGTTTATAAGTTTGTCTTTTGATGAGAGCCAAGGATTGATGAGCTGGTGGATGCGAGGTTTGCAGAACGTGCCCCGGAGGGAAGCTTCCCTCGTCACGGCAGCCATAAGGTGCAGATGGCGGGATCGCGAGCGGAATGCAGACGCAGCCTGGGAAGCGGGAGCGGGGCGGGAGCGTCACCTTCATCTCGTCGAGGCAGACCTTGCCCCCTCCCTGGCAGCACCACCCCGTGCCAAGGGCTGCACAACATTCCGTGCGGGATGGCTCTGCGCTCCAAACCAGTGCTGCTGGCAGCTTGGTTGGAGCTGCTCCCAGGGAAAGGGGGCGTTTCAAGCAAGGAAGTGGTCTTGTGATGCTTTCTGCTGACAGTCTTGGAGCTAGGGCAGAAGAAAAGGCACAAATACCAGTGCCACTTTTCAACCAAAAACAAAAAAAGGAGAAAAATAATTCCAGCGTTTTCTCTATGTTTTCCTTGCTAGAAATAAAATCAATCCCGTGACCAGAATGCTGGGTACCGAGCCCTTCTGCCACAAGCATGGCTGAAGGTCAGTGCTGTGTCCCCAGGGGTGTTCTGTTCTTGGGAGCCAAGCCTGTGGCTGCTTGGTGCTCCAGGCTGTGTCCCTTATGGAACACAGCCATGGGATGGCTGGAGGATGGATTTGTAGGATGAAGCATTTGGTGCTGAAGACCTGGTAATCCACACTCTGAGTTTTGGAGGGTGTAAGAGAGTATTTCAGCATACATCCCAGTACTGCACAGATCTGCTGTGAAAGAGTGTTTGCACCTGAAGCCTGGCTTGCAGGGATGGGGGACCATCGTCCCCAGTCAGTGTGTTGGTGTTCCCCATGGATGCCCCTGGTCCCCAAACAGCAACGCTATGGGAACAGCAGATTATCACAGATCTGAGATCTACCTCATGTGGAAAACACAAAGAAGTAACTTATAGGTCTTGAAATGGATTTGAGTAAAAAGTAGATCAGTTGTTATTGATTTTACTCTGTCTGGCCATAAAGTCCTTTTTGGTTATGGTCCTCCAGCACAGCAGTGAGTGGGCCAAAAACTTAACTGAAATGGGGTCAATAAATTACATGCAGACAAAAGGCACTTACGCTCAGACTGCATCAAGTCTCCTGGTAATTTCAGCGAAACAGGCAGAGCAGAAATATGCTGATAATTATTTAAATTAGACTCCGAGCATTGAATTTTTTTCTTCAAGTAACAGCACTTCAGCACTTGTCCAGATGAGTGCTAATTTACCCAAATGGAAAGGTTTATTAAACATGCCAGCCAGTGCTTTAGTAATATTTAGGACAGCAATTTTGCTTTATTATATCTCTTAACAAAGAGGACACAGGCTTCTTGATCCAGCACCAGAGCAGTCGGGATGTTGGGGAAGATCCACGTCAGCTCTGCCTGATCTCAAATCGAGGTACATTATTTCTGCTTCAATTCTGCCTCTCTGCCAAGTGCAAACCTGGGACTTGATTTGAAAAAATCTTCACTGACTTGGCCAGTGTGAAGGACGCTCAAAATCTGGACATCTTCTGAGTGCAGGAGTCACAGCTATGATTTGGAAACATTGAAGGATGAAATTGAGTTTGCTCCAGTGAAATGTTCCCCGAGCCAGATGCTGAGGAAGATGAGCCTGAGTCTCTTCCTGCTGCACCTTGCTCACCCTAGGACACACTTGACAACTGTGTTGTTTTGGGGAGAAATTTGGGTGCATGAAGGTGATCCCACCCATCATTTGCATCCCTGAATGCTCTGTCACGCCCAGCCTCCTGGTCTTGTTGTCGTCATGTATGTTATTGCCAGGGCTATCTTTTGGACTAATGCTGGCTTTGCTGTGTCCCTCAGGACTCTAAGTTTCTTTGGTTTATATATTTGAGAAAATGCTTCACAAATCCCAGTGGACTGACATTCTGCTAAAACATCCTGTAGAACTCTTCTGCTGCTTTTTGTCTGTGGGTGCAGGTGTTCAGTTCTGTGACTTCTCCCAGGAATTAAGGGAAATTAAGACTACTTGCACAAATTAGAGATAATGCAGAAGTGTCTTAATCTGAGAATCTCCTCACAAAGAGGATGGTTATATGTTGTGAATGCTTCTTGTAGATCCATCCAGGGGAATTTGCTTTTAGGCTTTGAAATTCCTCTGGGTCCTTCAGAATAAAGACCATTTCCTCCTTTACATAAGCATGCTCACCGAGGACCCGCAGATTACAAAGACTGTGTAACATACCAAAATCTAAGTCGTACTCTTTAATATCTTTACGTTTTATCTTCCATAAATATCTTCTCCCTCTCTTTCCCTGCACAAGATTGCTATGTTAAACTATCACACTGCAAATCTTGTCTGCAAATCCTGAGCCTGGAACTCTGGATGCTTGCAAAAGATTTGGCAAGAGAGAACTTTGTGGAATTCTGGGTTGTACATTCTTGCAGAGCTTGGATATGGGGTGAAGCCAACAGTGATGGGAATGGGAAGATTTTGCTTCAAATCCAGGGGGTTTTTTGTCTTTGGTACCATCAGAGTAATGAAAGGAAAGGCTGTGGCTGCTCTTCTATGCGGGTGTGGATATTGGATATCCCACAGGAGAAACAGAGAAGTTGATCATCTCTAAAATTAAGTCAGAGGCTCTCTAATGTCCACAGAGAGCTGGATTCACCCCAGGTGGGTCGAATACCTTTGTGTCCTGTTGCACTGGATGTGTGAAGAGCTCCCAGGAGGAAACATGCCTTCTCTCCTCCCCAGCATGAGTGGACAGGAGGCTAAGTTCTCTGGGGAGCATTGCTGATTCCTTCTCACACTCCAGAAAGGGCAGAGTACTCTGCTGTCACAGCTCCTGCAAGGTGAACATGAAATTTTCAGAATGGGGAAAATGGATGGAAAAAATTTGAAAGGAAACTCTTGCTCTGAACTATTGATGATATGTATTTTTTAGCATTTGGTGTCCCACAGGGAAGTGTGCTGTGACACCTTGTGTGTGGTGAGCCTCAGCGTGTTGTGGCCCATCAGCTGGGTTCATCCATCCACAGTAGCAGGGATGTGGGGAAGCAGCTTAGACGAGTCCTCTGAGCTTACACACCTTTAAGAAGTGCAGAGAGACAGTCCGGGATTCAATTTTACTGTTCCAGCGCTTTTCTTGCCACCCTGATTGGAAGTGCTTAACCTCCTCTTCATTAATCAGTTTGAATTTTATCTAAAATTCATGCTCGATGAAGGCGAATTAGAGGCTGCTGCTCCAATCTTGGGCTGAAAATGATGGCAGGGCGTGCAGGGTTTAGCAGGTGAGTGCATTGCAGCTTGGATCAGTGACACTCTATTTTTGGTGGCTCTGTACTGACAAGGCTGGAGGTCTCAGCCATATCCTGTGTGCTCAGTTCCCAACAGGCCCTACAGGCAGGACATGAGTGTGACATTGTACCGGGGAATCCCAGTGACACATGGCTGGGGTGCCACAACCCAGAGCAGCAACGAGTCAGTCACCAGGTCACTGAGGCTGGCAGGGATCGTTGCAGATCAACCCCTGGCCAAAGCAGGGTGAGCTGGAGCAGCCTGTCCAGGAACTCAGTCATTCCTGGGGAGATTCTGTGATTGTTCTAATTTTACAGATGGGCAGGGTAAGCCCTGGGCAGTGATTTGGCTGAGATGTCTGGAAGGTGGGTGTGGGTGGTAAGGGGGAGAAGGTGAAGAAGGCCTTGAGGGCTGCAAGGTGCGTATGTGTGCTTACTCATCTTTTCAAGAGCTCCTGGCTGCAGTGGTGCTGTCTTTCTATTAAGGAAAATTTTTTTTCAGGAATCAAAGCCACTAAGGTCTGTTAGACTTGAAGAGCTTTAAGATCAGAACACAAATGCATCAGAGGGATTTGTCTTCTTCTCCGGCCAGCTCCTTTACTGTTGGAAGTTTATGTACAGGAATGAGTGGAAAACAAGGAATGGAAAGGAAGAGAGGCAGTGAATTCTGGAATTCTGTTGGCAGAGTCCTTGGCTTTCTGGTCACCCATGGAAGTCATCATTCTTCTGAGATTCTCTGTGACAAGGACTACTGGGAAGTTGTCTTCCTCTAGTGCTCTGCTGAAGGTCAGCCTATGGGGGACAGTTACACCATCCCCATCAGGATTACCTGGTCCATCCTGACTTGCCCACAGAGCATCTTACAGCTCCTGCCACAGGGTTTCCTGAAAAGATTAGGCTGTGTTCGTCTGAGCCACATCCTCGTGCCTGCGTGTGGAATGAGCATCCCACTGGGGCAGCTCTGTTCTAGCCAGCCAGGGAGCATCGTAAATGTCTGATGGATCTTTCGTGGCAGGATCTCAGCCATACCCTTTCCTCAGGAAGAAGTAATGACTGCAAGGCGCTCTTGAACTCCTGTCCCAAACCTGCAGGCCTTCTCCTGGCTGAGGCGGTGGCCGGCGAGGCGGGGAGCTGGGGCTGATTGGCCGCGGTGCTGCAGGGAGCTGCCGGCTGATTTCCCTAATCCCCAGCGCCGTCAAAGCGCACAAGTGCCGGCTCTCATCACGCCTCAGCTGCAGTTTACGTTGGGAGAAAAAGAGGGGAGCGTGGCCAGGAGAGGGAGACGGGTTCCACTCCTACTTGGGGTGCAAAAGGAATTATAATCTCACATTCTGCTTTATTTTCTCTTTATTTTTTCCCTCTCTCCCTAGTGAAGGCAGATAGTGTAAGATTTAACCTCCAGCGACATCTTAGCAAGAAAAAGACATCATTTGCAGGCTCCTAAGAATAAGAATTTCCCTGGCAGGATCATACCTGGAGGATCTTTTCTCTGTTACAATATAGAGATTTTGTAGAATGTTCCGAGTGCCCTGGATCCAAAATGTCTCTGCCATGGACCTGAAAGGCTTTTATAGCCCAAATCTGACTTCCTCTTGCCAGGTACCTCACTGTGCTTCTTGTGGGAGTTTCAGGGCCTGGGATGTGGATCCGTTCATTAAATGTTGTTCGGTTGACCAGTGTCACAGCTTTTCCAGCATCTCACAGAAAAGAGGAACATGGTGAAAACCAGAACAAACCAAATTTTGCTGCACTTCTTGAAACAGCTTATGAACTGGGAGATTGTCCCTGCATCCTTTCCTCCTGCTTTCAGCTTGCTGCTGTGACTGGTGACTGGGATGAGAGCGAGGTGCTGTCATGGAGCAGCAGCTCTGCAGGCAAACCCTTCCAGCAGTCAGCACCCAAACCTTCTTTGCGCTGCTGCTGCTCTGGTCTAGCTGCTTAGCAAACGCCTTCATGCTTGCGGGTTGCCTCATTAAGAGGAGGAAGAAAGGATGGAGCCAGTGATGCGCTCCTCCCTTCCGAGATCGCACCAAGACTGGTTTTGCTGATACAGCATCTTTGCTCACACTTGCATGAAATCCCTGCTAGAACAGTACTCTGAAAACTGTTCTTAAAATCCTGGGCAATATAGCAGGATTCTGGCCTAACTTCCTGCACGAAGCAGGTTTGGTTAGATGTGTTGGTCAGGGCCTTGTCTGTTGGGTTTTGGAGGTCTCCAGGGGTGAAGCTCCTTCACTCAGGATCTCTGTCTGTTCTTCTGTCTAGAGATTTTCCTTCAGGTGATCTCTTGCTTGGTGCCTCTTTCTTCCTTTGTTCTTTGGCTCCTTTATCCTATTAAACCCATGGGTTTTGAATCAATAACCAGCATAACCCTCTGCCCACAGATTTCCATTTCTGGCATGCCCTGCATGCAAAGCCTGTGGTTGAGGGGATGCCTCATCTCATTGCAGTGTTCCTGCTCTTAAGAGATGGCTTATCAGCCCCCTTTCATTTATGAAAGAAAATATTATGCAAACAGCTACACGTCCAGTTTATGGCTATGGATTGCAACAGGGAGCTGGATGTCACCAAGCAGAGGACACTTCTCCCTGGTGCTGACACTATGGACTCTCCTGCATGCTCTGGTCCTGGCTCATCGTCAGGGAGATGGTGTGACTGTCCTTGAGCACTCCCACTGCCCAGTGTTGGGTGGTGGAACATTGAACAGGTTGAACAGATGAGCAGTGGAGACTCCATCCTTGTGGGCTGGACTCAGCTGGACACAGTCCAGTGCCAGTACTCAGTGGCCCCATCTGAATGGGCACCAGGACTTGGACATGTGATGTTCCTTTTGCCTATGAGAGCTAAAGTGGCTCGGAACTGAGGAAGGAGGTAGTTGGTGGTGCAGGAGTGGTATAAGACAAGCTGTGGGCAGTATGTAGGACACCTGCTCCTGACTTCCCGCCAAGCCAAGCTGGAGGAGGGAGTCTTACGGATGACTTTGTTGAAATCATCAGGAGAACAGCATGTCTCCCATTTACTTTGTAGGTCTTGTGCAGGTTTCATGTGCCAGAGCTAAAATAATACATGATTTGTTAAACTGGCTTTTTTCACAGTTGTAGGAAACAGCCCAGCCATTCAGCCAGAGCAGCAGCGAGCACCGATCAGCACTGGCAGGGTGGGCTGTGCCCACTGCTGTTGAGAGGCTTTTCCCAAGGAACCTGGTGGAAACAAAGAAGTCAAAAACCACCCCATGCTGGACCTCACTCGCAGAGCAGCCAAACAGGAGCAAGACTGGTGACAGCATGTGTAGGGCAACGTGTTAGAGAAGTGAAAGAATAATCTGGCTGATTTTTCCAGTAAATTCAACAGATGCCTCCAGGCCATATGAGCCACACCAGCGTGGCCTTTCAGGTGAAGTATCTGATAGGCTCAGAGCATTTTCCCAGTGGACTGTGGCAGGGTGTGTGCTCTCTAGGCATGGCAGTTTGCTTAAGATTTCCTTTAGTGCTTTGCTTAATCCAGAGCTTCTGCTGCAGTGAAGAAAGAACTAAAAAAATGTAAAAAAAAAAAAAAAAAAGTTGTAAAATTGCAGAATTTGGAATACACCAGGAGCAGCCACAGTGAAGAGGAATTTTTCTATTCCCTGAAAGGTTTCCTCTGCACATTCATTCTGCAGCTGAAGTGGGCTTTTTGCTGTCTTTCCTTATTGTAATTTCCTAATTGGTTTTCTACATTCACTCCTCAATCGCTGTAAGCATTAAAGTGTGGTGCGTCCCATTAGATACCCTTTTCCATCTACATTACCTACTTAAGCAAATTTCAAATTAAGATTTTCTTTTTTCCTACAGCTTCAGCCTTTCTGAAGTGCCAAGTAAGTTGTGTGTTAGGAATGCTGGTCTTGCAGGCAGTGGGTTCCTCACCTCCCTCTCTTCCTGGGAAAGTCATGGAGAAGCAGTAGCTCATCACAAAAGCACATCCACTGCATCCCTCTCTGATTTGGTGTTTTGAACACAATTTTGTGTTGTAGTTTTGTTGTTATAAAGGGAGGATGAATGATTCATTGCTGTCTCACAGCAGAGGGGTCAGTGGGTCGCCTGCAGCCATATCTTATTATCATCTGGAATTTAGTGTGCTGAGGGTTTGCTAACCATCTGTAACACACACCACTCATTTCCACAGCGTGCTCGTCACCTCTGCTAATTATTTATAAAGGGTTAATTAAGAGGATTCTGCTCTAAACAGTGACCCAGTGTTCTTTGTTTCTGGTCCTTCAGCTAAAGTAACAGCACGCCTACTGAAAACAACAGTAATTTATCCTTGAGAACAAGGTTTTGAGGTGATGTATCAAAGCTCCACAAAAAACCGAATGCGGCGTCTACCTCCTTCCTCTGATCACTGATTTTGTAATTTTATAAAAGAAAGCAATCAAGTTTGTCTCATTATATTGGTGCTCATTGTTCAATTCTATTATCCTTTTAGGCTTTTCTCTTAATGTTTGTTCCACTATTTCAGTAAGGCTTGAAATTAGTCTAATTCCCCAGATCACACTTCTTCCAGTTTTAAAATGTAGATGAAACAGATTAAGATTATTGAGTTCTGAAAATCAAAGGGACAATAAGGTAGAACCATTAATGTGCTGTTTGCCTGTTAAAATGGTCTGTTTGCTGGTCCTGTCAGCCCCTGTGCTGAAAGCAGAAGCAGAGGGCACCCAGTATAATTAAAAGGCAGCAGGTCTCCTGCAAGTTAAATGCTTTTTAATACAGCTTGTAGCTCACTGGTAGAACTTGTTGCCCGAAGATGCTGTCAGAGCAAGAAATTCAGCAAGACAGAAGAAGGAGGGGGAGCTTGTTGTGAATCCAAGCAGTAGCTTCGAGTCTGCAGTGGCTGTGATAATCCTTGCTTGGCAGTGCTGCCATTGAGACGCTGGGATTGTTTGAGTGATGGAAGCTTTCAAAATCAATGTGAATATCTGCAAATTGAGCTGAGGAGAAGATAAATGACCAAGGCTGTTCTTTCTAGCTTTGGGAAGATTTAAGGCAATTAGTGAAGCCAGGAATATTTTTCTCTTCTTGCAGATGTATTCTGTAAGATATGTAGTTGCAGTTTCCAGCTGAGGAGAGTTGGGTCTTTCTCCAGACCCTTTTCAGAGTGTGAAAGTTGGTGGGACTCCAGGCCACTTTCACTAGAGCAGTGTCTGTGCTTTTCCTGAAAGGTGCAATAAACTTTTCCATCAGTGCTTTACAAACCCGCCACAGGCTGAGACCACTTGGCAGCGACTCTCCAGAGAGCCACCCAAGCATCTCCTGCTTTACTGAGCCCTAAACTGCTTTGTGTCTATGAAGTATGAATGATAGGGGGGAGGAGTGGGTTTTATTACATCTGCCTTAGTGACTGAGCCAGACAGCTACCCTGCCTTTTCAACTCCATCAGCTGGTGGATAAAAATACATATTTTTGAGCTAAAGTGGAAATGTGAACAGGAGAGATGAGAATAAGCCTGTTACTCTAATGAGAACTTTGCCATGAGAGGGTGTGTGTGCATCTTCAGTGCTTCTTCTCTCCTTCCACTTTGTTATTACTTTCTAAGCCTTTTTTAAAAACGAAGAAATTTCTTAAGCAGGGAATAGTTTTTCATGCATTTTACTCGTTCTGTCTATTAAAAGATCTTGACCCCTTCATTTCCATATTTCAGGATAAAAGTGGTAAGTTGTGCCAATTTAGTAGTCAGTGTGTGGAAATCAGTGTCTATGAAATGCATATTTTATTTGATTGCCTGCATTTAAGCCTGATTGTGATATTTGGGTGATTTGAACATAAAGTGGTATGAGAAGTATAAAATCTGTTATCAGAGGCAGACGGAGAAAGGGAAACAACTCTTCAGATTTTGGTAGAACCCAGAGAGTTTTACACATCATCTTTTCAAACACTGGCCTTTTGGAAATGTCGTAGAGCTGAGAGCCCTGGTGCTGTTTAGCACTGAAGCTCGAGATTTCTGAAAGGGTGAGGCTTTAATGCCTCACGTTTTTTACATTTTGGTAAATCCACCCCAGAAGTCATTGCACCTTTCACTTGCATGCTACTGGATTCCACCAATCTTCCCTGCTCCTAACAATCTGACATTCCTGTTGGATTTAATGGACATAGAAACTGGCCTTTTGCCAACCTCCAAAACACGTGGGGTAATCTGCTAGCCCAGCACCTGAGCAGTGTGTCCCAGAGACCTTGCCTTTGGCCTTTGCCAGGACAGATTTCTTGATCCATTTCCCTCTGATAAAAGCAGGCAGCATGGTCTGGTCACGGTCAGGCGGCGTGGAAACACAACTCCTGCCTTGGATGTCTCAGAGTCAGTGTCCACACTTCCCCGGTGACCTCCATGGGGTTTTGCAGTGTAATGCTCCTCACCTGGGAGGCAATTTCTGCACCCTACAGTGATGCCTTGGCTCCTAGCCCAGCAGTCCGTGGCCACAAAATCTAGAAGTCAAATGAAATAACTTATTTACCCTCTAGGTTACAACACTGTTGGATTGACACTCATCAGGGGGGAGATGAGGGCACCCTGTTATCCCTTCTGCTGCAGTCCCATGGTGGTGCAGGGATGCCCAGTGGGATTGCTCCATGCTTCACTGCCTGTGGTGTGGATGGAGCCTCCAGCTTTCCCAGGCACTTCATCGGAGCTGTGTTTGGTCAGAAAGGCGAAAATGCAGGGATTGTTTTTAAATCCCTACCTCACATCTGTGAAAGCAGGGAGCTTTTGTCATTTCTCCACCATAGTACTGAGGCTACTGCGTGTAGAATCCCATCTGGATGTGGGGTCCCCCAGTGTGCAGGCGCTACGGGAGAAGGAAGGGATGAAGTGGGAGCTGTAACTCCCTGCCTTCCCTCTGCTCTGTGTGCCAGCTGCTGATTAAATTGTCAGTTTAATGCATCCACCCATTTAACTCAAAAAACTTGAAGGGAAGAAGGAAGGTGAGGGCAGATGCCTTCCCTGCAGTGGAATGTCTGCCCTGCAGAATTCCAGCTTTACTGTTTCCCAATTCAGGCCCGGTGAAGTCTCCAGTGAATGGGAGTCACGGGCTCTCAGTCGTCTGGTAAGGGTGGAAGGTCTTTGGGTTTGGGAACTCTGTCCTAGGCACACACACGTGTGTATGCGTGTATTTAGATGTGCATGGACACTGCTGGGCACAGCGGGGATCTCTGCGACTGCCACAGCACAAACCCACTGCAGAGTTGGTAGAATGAATATGGTTTCCTCATCTCCAGGCAGCCATGCCCGGAGGTTTCCTTGTCCTCTAAGAAAAAAAGGTTGGTGCAGTTTTAGGGCTGTGCTCTCAATCTCTTAAGTAAATTACCAAGGAAAATGCTTGCTGCTCTTTTTTTTCCCTTGTGCTCTGCTAGTTCTGCTTAGGGAAGTTGTGCTGGATTTTCTTCCTTTTATCCTCTTGTTTTTCAGCATGTCTGCCTTTTTCCTTTCTCTTTGTATTGAGATTTGTCCTTTCTTTTATAGAAATTAAAATGCCACATCCCTGCTGATCTGAGACTGAAGCAAAACTGAGACTACAGAATAGCTTGTTTCTGATTGAGATTTGAAAAACATCCCTTAATAATGCTTTCAGGTGTTTTGTGTGGGAATATTTTGATTACATTTCTAATGGCAAGCCCACATTCCAGCATGGCAGGATAAGAGGACAAATGAAAGAAGTATTTCCACCACGAGGTGTCTGTCCTGAAGAGCAGGTGGCTCAGGGTGGAAGCTGTGCTGCATGTGCACACACATGGCTGCATGGTGTGTGAGGCACGTGGTGATGGAAAATACTGTCGGGTTTGCTTACCCACAGGGCTTTTTTCCTTTGGGCTATGTAAACTTTAGCACTGCTGAGCTCCAGCCCTTTTGGGTATTCCCTGAGCCCCAGGCACATCCCCTGCCTTTGCGCCATTTGCAGTGAGACTGGCCTGGAAGATGGGCCCACGACTTTCAAAGCTGGGCTGTGGTTCTGCAAAAGACAGCTGAGAAAAGCCAGACTTGTGTTATTAAGTTGAACTCCCAGTCTGGAACAAAAGCTCAGCTGGAAAACTGGTCGGAGTCTATAAGTAAAAACAACCCACCAGCTGGAAAATGCGACTGCGGTGCGAGTGTCCAGCATGGGCGGGCAGGAGGGGCGAATTGCCAGCAGGGCTGTTCTGGGAGTATTCATGAGTTAAACACGCTTTGTAATGTCAAAATACAGACGGGTGTGGAAAGGCTGAGCAGCTAACGGCGAGCTCAGTGGTCCTAAATCTGCAGTTGGGCTATAAACAAGCGAAGGCCGATGTCCGTGGGCAGCTTGACTTGGGAGTGCCTGGTGTCTGCGCATGGCTGAGCTCGGCAGTTAAGTGTCATCGTGCAGCTGGCTCTGGGAGCAAGGAGCCGGTCGGTGACAGACAGCTAATACTAAAGCAGCTCTGCCATGTGGGCAGGGTTCAGATGGATAGCAACCCATGAAAAGAGCTAAATTTGGGGATGGGAAAGAGCATCTGGATGCTTAACGCCATCAGGTGCTCTGCGAAGGACAGACAGAAATGGAGACGGGTGAGGAGAAATCTGCTTCAGTCTGGGTGCAAGACGTGGCATCCCAGCATGGTGATTGATGCAAGGGGTGACAGGGAGCTGCCACACTGCCCAAGGTCACCCATGTCCCTTTCTGCTCTGTACAATGGGAGAGCCCAAAGGCTTGAAAGGTTTGACAGCTCCCTTGGCTGCTTGTTACTCTTTTTCCTGAACATTCAAGTCCAGCGTCCCACACTGGACATCAGGGAGCTAATTTGTGTGTGAATGCAGAATAACTGGCAGAGCTGAGACCAGAACCTCAGTGCCCGGAGTGAAGACCTGGAGTCTCCAGGGCAGCTGGACCTGCATAACCGGCTTCTGTCCCATGTCCGAAACCAGCTCCTCTGGAGCCTGCAGCTCAACATGGCATTCATCAGCCATTCCTGCTTCTAAACCAAGCCCTTGTGCCTGCCTGGCCTCCTCTGCCTCCCTGTCCAGGCTCTGGTTCCTCTGGGAGGCTGGAGGCTGAGCAGTGCTAGAAGGGTCACCCATCCCTTCTTTGTAAAAAATCGTACTTGCACATATGGATTGCATTCTCTTATGGAATGAAGTGTCCTTAGTCATAACTGTCTCTTTTCCTACTTCTGACTGCTCCAGTGCTGTGTCCCTCTGGGGTGCAGTGTCAGCCCTTAGTTCCTCCCTCTGCTGACTTGCTTCCTGCACTGGGTTAGAAAGCAAAGGGATGGAGTTGCCTGGACAATGTGAATGCCATGGGGCAGGGAGCAGTAGTGCCAGCACTACCTCTGTGGGTGCAGGGCTCAAGACCCCCACCCATCCCTGGAGCCAGGCCTGGCTCTCCTCCAGTCTCCCCAGCATCCTGTGGCAGGGAGGCAGGAGGCAGCACAGGCAAGTCAGTTAAACATTTGCTCAGCTGGGCAGTGGAGTGTGAGTGAATCCACGATTTTTGTCTCCTTTTTTTGCCTAAAAGATCAAATTTACATCGAATAAATTTGTGTTCCACACAGTAAAAACAAATGTAACTGCTTGAGTGCGTGCGAGGGGCATTGCCTGCTAACTGGGGCACTCAGAAGAGCGCTCGCTCCTGTCTAGAGGCAGCCGATTACTCTCAAGATTTGTTCTTTTTAGAGCCAACCTTTGCAGGGAGCAGGGGAGGAGGTGGCTGCTGCAGGGAGAGGGATGGGGGCAGCGGCAGCTGCTGCTGCTGCTGCAGCCCTTGGCTGGCTGTGGGGAGGCAAAGCCAGGGCCAGGCTGCCCAGGAGACCTCCCTTGCTGCATCAGGGAGAGCTGGAAGTCAGGAACCCTCAAACGTATGATTTGTAGAGCAAAAGGCTGAAATCTGCTGGAGCTGCAGGAGTTTGGGAACTGCGGAGCATCATCAGCTTCTCCTTGAAATGAGGCCTGTGGGGCTTTTCTGTCTGACCTGAAGGCATTTGAGAGGAGCTGCAGGAGGATGCTGCAAGAAAAAGGGGTGTCTCAGCCATGAGGAAGAAGGGGGCTAGGATGCAGAGCCAGGGCCAGCCTCATCTCGAGGCTCCCTCCAGATCTTCAGCTCTGCCCTACTTTGTCACTCTGCAGCCTCTTCTTTCCAAGCAGTTCATCCGTTTGCAGCTTTCTCTCTCAAATCATCCTGCTGCCTTCAAGCATGAAAACTCTTCCTGAGGAGTGCAAAGCCACTGTGCCCTTGTCAGTCAGGTCTGCCTGGAGTGTTCAGATGGAGGAGGGATGGCTCTTACCTCTCCCCCAGCCCTGTATGTGTGTGTGTGCTCAGTGTTTCCCTGCAGGCAGGCATCCCCCAGCACTGCCCCACTCCAAACGTGGGTTTTCCTTGTGCTGAGTCTGTCTCCCTGCCCACACAGCACCTGACACGCTGGAGCTGAATCAGAGCACTGCAAATCCCTGCCAGAGAGCTGGGCTCTGGCAAGCTTTAGAAGCCTTCTGCTGGGCATGGCCGGACCAGGAGCTCTATCTGTGGGGCACATCGGTGCCCTGTGCTGTGTGTCTCAGTGCACAGGGGTTGGTCACCGGGCCAGGGCTTTTCCATGGCTGCTTGGAGGATGTTTCTTCCCCTTGTGTGGTGCCTGCCTCAAGCTGACCAGGCAGTGCTGGTTGTGCAGCCAGGCAGGAGGTGACCGGGCTGACTGGGCTTTTCATATGCTGAGCACAGCTCCAGCCGGTCAGTCATCCCAGGCGCTCTGTCACCCCTGTCTGGCCTCAGCCAGGAGCCAGTGATGAGCCGTAGACGCTCATCTTCTACCCTCACTCACCTTGCAGAGAAGTTCCTTGTCTGTGTGCCCCAAGGCTGTGGGTCTGCAAACAGTTAAACCCACTGGTACTTCCCAGAAAGCACAAGGTACAGGGTGGCTCCTCTGAGCTCTTCTCACACTGACTGCCCTTCCCTGAGCTGACCTGACTCGCCAGCCACACTGAGATGCCCCTTGATTTGTTTTGCTTGAATGATTTTCTTCCAGCCAAGCATACTGGATCCTCTGTCGGAGGAGTTGGCTCATGGAGGAGGCCGGCAGAAACAAGGGAAGAGAGTGGGACCATCCCTCCTCTGCTTTAAGCAATCCTTTGTTCATGGCCAGCTGAGGAGTGACAAAGAGAATTTCACTGCTTGTTAAAACATAGTCAGTCAATGATGAACCAAGGGGATGGCATCTGCTCCAACAAACATATTTTTGCATCTCCAATAAAGTGAAAGTGTGCTGCCTATAATGTAGGGCCAGAGGGTCTCATCTACTTGATTGTCCTGGCCAGGGGTGCCCTGTAGCAGACCCCCAATAAATGGCACACAGGCTTCTGAGCAGTTAGTGAGTGTGCGTCTGGTCCAGGAGGGATGTCCAGAGACCTCCCCGTTTTGGTGACAGTGGTTGTGATAAGGAGTGAGCTCTTCAGCCGATCAATCTTATTCCCGTGCTGTGTCTGGCCGTGGAGCGTGGAAAGCGATGTGACGTGTGCTGCAGGGCTTGTTTTATTTTCTGCTTCCTCGCTGTTGCTTTCACGCCTATTTTGCACAACTCTGGCTGCTGAAAAGATGCCAGTTGCCCCCCTGGACCTCCCTGTTGGGCCCTGGGGCCAGGGCATTGCAGCTCTGGGAAGCAGCTCTGAGAGTGGAAGTTACATCCCACTCAGTGCTCCCTGTATCCCAAAGGTGCAATGTGTGACAGCCGATGTTCCCGATACGTGTTCTGCACTGCATGTGCTGGTGTGCAGGGGCAGGTCCCAACCCCAGACCAGCTTGCAAAGGGAAGATCTTCCTGAGCTCGTACCTGCTTAGCAGTAAGTGGTGTGGGTCCCAGCCCCTCTTCCCCAGTCACTACACAATGATTTATCATGTCTGTGATGTGCTGTTCCGTGGATAACACCCGTGTTCCAGTTCAGTGAGTTGTTTGTTGGATTGATTGATTGTATGACAGAGGCTGGGAGCTCCTTTGAACCTAAGGATGCTGCAGAAGCCCCTCTGTTGCTGACCACTGAGAGAGGTGAAGCTGTTCACGTGCCGACAGTGGCAGTTTCACAGCCCTGTCAGTGGTTTGAGAATCGGCACATCACTCAGAACTGGTGGAGGGAAAATCACAGAATCACAATATTTTGAGTTGCAAGGGACCCACAAGGATCATCAAGTCCAACTCTTAAGTGAATGACCCATACTGGGACTGAACCTACACCATCAGCATTATTAACACTGTGCTCCAACCAGCTGAGCTAATTGTGGCTGGAGGAATAACAGAGGGATGGGGGATATAATCTCATTAAGCAGAGTGTGGTGATAACCCCATTAAATCGGGACTGCCTGGCCCCCAGACACAGCATTGTGCTGTTGAGCCATGGCTTGGGTTCTGCCTCTGCTGCTGCCTCTTGGGCAAACACAGACTTACTTCTATGTATGTAAAGGGGACCTGTAGGATAAAGCTCTCCCCTGTCCTCTACTGTGAGGATAAATTCATAAGTGACTGTGAAAATTTCCATCCCTGCTGCGAAGGGCCATGGAAATACCTGGAAAGGACAATAAATTTCCAAGCTGTGAGCATTGCTTAACCTAAGCTGCTTTCCATGGTCTCTGCACTGCAAAACTGTGGTTTCAGAATCACTCTACCATTTGTCCTTCAAAGAGCACAGCAAAGAAAAGAGTTTCTTTCCCAATTCCAGCATTTATTCTGCTGGTGCCAGTCTGTTCCTCTCATTTTAGACAGCGTTTCTGTGCTCCATCTATCAGACCTCTGGGTGCCCTGGACTCAAACAGGAATTCCGGCCTTGTGCCTACTAATTGCACGGCCATTTGGTGGCTGGGAGCTCTTCCAGCTGATGGATGATGTGTGTGGAGGTTTTACTCCATCTGAGTGACACCCCACAAGCAGCTCACCATTATGTGTTCACCCAGTCTGGGGGTGAGGGTCAGAGCTGCAGGACAAGCCATGCTGGGTGTGCACAGGGGTGTGACCCCACTGCTCCTGGGGGACACTTAGGCTGTCACTGTGGGAGCTCTGGCTGTTGTAGGGGTGCTGGCTTGGCTGGAGCACTGCACAGACGTGTGTGTGATGCTGATATCCAAGGACAGACCCTGCAGGAGCTTGATGGGCTTGACAAGGTATAAGGAGTGAGTGTTCCTCTCTGAAGTGAAGGCTGTGAGGAGCAGGAATGATCTGACAAATCTAGCTTAAGCCATCCACAAGAAGCTGACCATGATGGCAGCAAAGCAACCTGCAGCTGGGTCCATTTCCAGCCTTTAGAAGCCAAGGTCAGTGGCTGGACTCGAAATAGCTCCAAGGTCTGCGTGGCCTCCATGGCTCCCCACAGCTGCCCTGAGTGGTGTCCTGATGGCCCAGCACGCCTGGCTGATGGTGCCTGTCCCTTGGAGAAACCTTCCTGCATCTGTAAACAAATTTGGACCTGAAGGTAGAGCTTGCCAAAGTGACAGATTTACCTTTCTGAGGCACTTTCATTTTGCAGGTTTGACTTGACATGTCAGGCAGCTCCTCGGATTGTAACCCAAAAGAATATTATAGGAGATGCTGTACTCTGGGTGACATTTTTAATCTTTCATCTCTTCCAGCTAATGCGTTTCGCTGATCAGTTTGCCAGGCAGAACGGCCTCGCTGGCGATGCCAGGTCTGAGTTCCTCCCGTCTGCCTCTCATTCTGCACGCGCTGCCACGAGGCTTAACAATTGTGTTTTTCATGAATAATTTGTTCTCTCCACATCAGGCAGTCTGTGTCACTCTGCAGCCGCCGGCTTTGCAGAGGGGAACGGCCGAGTGAAGGGAACAGCCGGCAACGCCAATCCTGGCCGAGCCTGCCCTATGCCTTCCTGCACTCCAAACAGGCCTTAAGTGATTTCTCCTTCAAAGCAGCGTCCTTTGCTGCCTGCAAGCACACTGTGTGCATCTTCCTTTCGGTTCTGCTGTCTCCAGGTGAACCATTTCGGTGTTCAGAAGAGTGCCTGGCACCTCCGTTTGCTCCTCATTTGTGGGGCTGCATTGGAGGGCAGTGAGGACTGAAACAGCCCTCGTCCCTGTTGTGCTCACCGGGGAATTTGCTCTCCAGTTATCCCCCAGGTCCCAGGGCTGACATAAACTAACTTTTAAGAGCAGCACCCACCGTGACACTCCTGAGGTGGGCATTTTGCAGTGGGTGCTCTGCTGGTGCTCTCCTTGGCGAGATTTCTTCCAGCTACAAGTGAATCCCATTGCTGTGGTCCCACCAGCTGCTGCCTGCATGGCTTTCCTGGGATGAGCTGTGTCCTGAGGCAGCCAAAGGAGCTGGTTCAGCCCTCATACTTAGCAGAGCAGATAACAGCTTTGATGAACTGTATCATTTGCCCTGAAAAATTCTCGTTAGCACCTGCTGTCGACAGAACCACCCAGAATTTGGATGTCGGGTTTGCTCCTTGCAATCCTCAGAGCAGCATCCTGGTCAGAGCAGAAGCCAGTTCAGATCCCCACGTTTTTGCAGGAAAGCCCCCTTGCCAGAGTACCATAGGAGGCAGCAGGGGCTGGCAGGGCTGTCGGGGGATGCCTGGAGCCCTGGCCCTTGGGTTACAGGCAGTGGGCACAGTGCTATTTCTGAGGGACGTGGTGCTTGCCAAGCCTTTCCTCGGGAGACTGGTGCAGGATTATTTCTCCCACTGCATTTTTTGACTTTTCTCCCATCTTGTTCCAATGTTTCATCACAGCTGGCTTTTGCAGATGTCCTTCCTTCCAGAAATACTGGAATTAGGCTATTAAAGCTACCCCCTTTTAATATTCCTCTGGAGTGCCAGTGCCTGCAGGCAGGCTCCCTCCATGGGAGCCCTGTCCCTGTCCCAGCACTGCCTGCTCTGCTTCAATAACTGACCCAAAATCCGTGAAAGTCAAGGTGAAGATTTCCTGTGGGCCTTCTGGCCTTTCAGTCAGGCCCTAGATATAATCGTGTGTTCACTGGTGGGGAAACCGAGATCTAGAGTGCCTGAATCAGGATATGGATGCTAGAACTCAGTGCCCAGGCTCTGCACATCCCAGGAGCAGGATGGAGGGAAAGCCAGCCCAACCATTAGATGGAAAGAGCCATACTTTTGCAATCAGGACGGCTGAGGTTCCATCTTCTGCCATATCAGAGCTTTTTAGTGGCTTTGTCCCAGGACTTTGGCCTGAAAGCCTTGCTCCCATATTTTTTGTGACCCAAAATGGTTGCAGGCCCGATCGAAAGCTCAGAGACAGACCGGCTCTGTCGGGTGCTTCTTGGATAACAGCCCGTGGGCTGTCATTTCTGTTGGCTTGTGATACTCGGTGCATGTTTTCAAATACCAACTGGAGTTGTTTGCAAATGCCTAGTAAATCCCAAAATAGCCCCAATTTGCTGAATTTTGTGAATAGCATTCAGCCCACTCCAGTTACAATAGCAGCCTGCCTCCGTGCCTCGCTGGAGCTTTGCGGAGGTACAATAGTGAGAGGGGCGAGGAGTGAGGCTGGGCGAGCAAATGTTATTATTCCAGCTTGCTGCACAAACAAAGGATGCTATTTGTTTTCCTGGCTTCTAGAGCGTTTTATTTGTATCGGCTCCGATTCTTTCGCCGCATTCCTCGGTTTTCTTTTGTGGCTTTCCACTCTTTGGGGACTCATTGTCCCGGTGAAGCGTGGTCCCTTTGGGATGGTGCTCCAGAGCTGGAGGACTGGTGCTGGGATGTGGATCGCCTCCGATTATCTCTCCTTTGCGTGTGGGTGGGCTGTGGAGGATGTCTGTCTGCGAGCATCCTTTCTGCTAACCCACAGTGGCATGTCCTCAGTTCCCTGGGCTCCGTGGGAAGTCTGGCAGTTCAGGGGCTGCCTTCCCTTCTCGCCCCAAGCTCCTCTTGCTCCTCTGTTTACATGATGGAAAGTTTATCTGCTGTGGTTTGTTCCCAGAGTCCAGCAATGTGACGCTGATGAGGAGTGACAGGAAGGTCACAGCACAGGGGAGGAGAGGGTGGGGAATGTGCCCTGAGCTTGGCTCTGCTTCTCCAGCCCCTCTCAAGCACAGCCTTGATGGGGCAGTGGGGACATCCTTAGCTGAGCTTGGGGTGGCCCTTCTTGTCCCCAGGATGTGTGCTTGATGTGAGACGCCCTTTAGGGCTCTGTAAGGTCCTTTATTTATTCATTGCTTGTGGTTTATTACTCATTCTGCTTCTGGGTCTATGGGGGTGTGCAATGAGCCTGAGTGAGCTGCTGGGGACAGGCGGGTGCCAATGACTGCAGCTCCTCTCCTCTGATGGGGGATTTTCCTGTCCCATGAGCAGACCCAAAGGTCCTGTGGTTTCCTTTTTATAGCGACTGTTGGGAGCGTGGTGAGCTGCAGAGGGAGGTGGGCAGCCCTGCGCTCCTCCTCGTGTGTGCTCTGGCAGAACCAGCGTTGCTTAGTGGGGAAGGGAGGCAGGGCTGTGCACGTGCTGCCCGAGCCATCGGGCTCTGCAGAGCCCAGAGGCTGCCAAGCCACAAACCCCAGCCTGAGCATGGAGATAGGTACAAGTGTGATGGCATGGCTCTTGCTCTGAGAGTCAGGCAGACGTGGGAGCTGTCACAAAGCCCCAGGATGCTCAAGCTTTATTTATTTATTATGGGAAGGGAGCGCTGGGTGCTGTGCTCCCTCTCTTCAGCACTATCTGGAGTCTCAAACAGAGAGCGGGATTAGAAAGGGTGAAATCCTTTAGCATCTTAAAAATAAGAAGAAAAGCATTGCTGTCTCTTCAGATTTGCTGTGGGCTGATGGACTATTGGTCCGCACCAAGCAGTCGCTGCCCGGCGGAGACCTCTCCGAGGCTGGCTGGGGTAATTGCAGGCACGGTGCTCAGCATTCATATCCGAGCTTGGCATCTATATCTAATCTGAAAATAAGTCACTATATATTTCATTAAACCAGCTGCTGCTGCTTTTATTTGCTTAGTTTGAATGATGCTCTGTTCTGCTGAAAACCAATTTGTTTTAGAAAAATGATCTGTGTTTGCAGCCCGTGCACTGCATGGCCCATCCTGCCCCAGCCCTCCCGTGGGAGACTCTCAGCAGTGGGGCTGAGCCAGCAAACACCCACCCTGCAGGGGATGGGAGAGGAGGAGGCAGCCCCGTGGGTGAAATCCTGTCCTGGGATACATATCTGCATATCCTGGCTGTGCTGCAGCACGGAGATCTTGAGCAAATCACTTGCAAATGGTTCAGTCCCTCTGTTCCCTGTCTGTAAACTAGAGATGGAGCAGCAAGTTTGGAGGTCCCCGGGTTGCCATAAGGACCTGTAGGTAGGTGGGCTGACAAGATTTACCTGTAATTTGGCCAAGATGAGGTGAGTGGGCTGGCTTCACCACTTCTCCTGCTGGAAAGCTGCCTGAAGTAATTGCCTGTCCTGCCATGCTCAGCTTCACCAGGTCTCTGTGACTGTGACACAGTCTGAAAACAACAGCAAATGAAACCTGTTAACTTTCCGCATAGAGCCCTGCCCCTCCTCACTGAATCTGGAAGTTGCAGGAACTGTATTTTAGAGCTTCATGCCACAGCTGTGAGGGGCAGCAATGTACTCCCATTGTAAAGTGGAACAAGAGATTCTCAGGTCATCTCATGGCCCAGGGCTTGTTGCTTTGCAGAGGAAGCCCCCAGCCCCTGCCCCACAGAGGGAGCAGGGATGGGCCAGGAGGGAACTTCCAGGCAAACCTCTTGTGCTGGTTACGTGTGTCTCTCTTAACATACGGCAATTAGGAAACTTATTTCCAGCACACTGTTTGCAGTGACAGATTCCTGAACCCCAGCCAGTGCTTTGCTAGAGGAGCTGTTGTGTAAGAGAAAATAATGGGAATCTCGAGCTTTTTATAGCATTATCCATTCTCTCTCAGCTGCTTGCGGGTAGCCTGATGTCCCTAGCACTGAACACGATGGGAACCACAGCGGGGTGGGTGGCCAGAGGGGGACCTGGCTCCAGGGGAAAGTGTGAGCCAGCATTTCGGCCAGATGGGAGACATGAGGTTGAAGCAAATAGGTCACCCACTCATCCAAAACCTGTGTGTGCAAGGATGTTGCCTGTTGGAGGGGGCCTCCCATCCTCATCCTCGCAGATGGAAACTCCCTGAGTGCTTGCTGTCTGTAAGGGAATGAGGTATTGGGGAATTTTAAGAAGCTGGTGGTGATTTCGATACTTTGGCTGTTCGGTGATTCAACTGGAAATGCTGCAAGTGTGCCTGGTTCTTGAATTGGAGCTCTGCTGGGCACATGAATCCAGGTCCTGACCTGCTCAGTAGCCTAAAAGTTTCTAGAAAAATCTCAACCCAAACGAGCAACAGAGACTAAAAATATTTATCTTTTTTTATTTAAGGGCTTTAGGACTCTCCCAGCTGGCTGTGAACTACATAACCAAGAAAGGAAGAGAAATCCTCCTCTTCTGTCCAAAAATGAGTCTGTCTCTCCTCACTCACTGTCTTCTCACTCTGGTTATTAATTTCTTGGATATCCAATTTTTTTTAAAACTAGTTCCTCCTTTAGCCTTTCTCTGCCAAGGTAGGGCTGGGCTGGAAATGGGCAACACAAGGACAGGACTGTGGTAGGAAAACTTGAGCAGTGGTGATGGGTGCGGGTCAGTGAGCTGAGGCTGGGACCTGCTGCTGGATGAGCTGAGCAGAACAGAAACAAATGTACAGGAAGCAGCAGTGTGGGAATTTAATTTTTTTAATTATAATTTAATATTGTTTTCTATGTTAACTTAATTTGCTCTGAGAGCCAAGGCTGAGCAGCAAAAAGGGAAGGAAGCAGACCTCAGACTGATGACGGGAAATGGTTCTGATGGTGGTTTTTACTTGCTCTGGCTGCAGAGGTGCTGTGTCTCAGCCCAAAGGCATGATCAGGTTTACAGGGATGATGAGCAGCTGTGGATCACGAATGTCCATGGATACAGGACGAGCTGTTACTGGAGGGCAGTGGGTCTCCTGGGGCAGATTTAGAGTTCAGGGCTGCGGGAGGTATCTCAGCAGACCTTCCCTGTGCTAGATGCAGCCTCCTGGACTGGGCTTGCTGCTGCTAATCTTCCCTGAAGATATAAACATTCTCTGCAGTTTTGGGAAAGGAGAACCCCATCCGATGTCTTTGTGCTATTTCTGCCTCCCCTTGCACCCAAAGATATTGTGCAGTTGGGGTGAGGGAAAAGGAAAAACTGGTTCAGAGCATGTGGTCAGAAATGTCCTGGCCCAGCTCTGTGTCTCTTTCTTCCCTACTCACCTTTTTTGAACACCTCAAGGTCACGGGGCTGTTGCTTTCTGCAAATTGCATTTTCCATTCTCCCTCTCACTCTCGTGCTCAGCCAAGTCCAGCTGCTGTGATTAAAGCACCCAGGCTCTCACTGCAGTGGCCCAGTGCCTCCAACTGCTGGTTTCCTTCACACACTCAGCCTTGTTGCCCGGTGAGAAGCTGACTTACCCTGCAGGTCCAGATGGGCACCTGTTAAACACCACCTCGTCCCAAGTGCACCAGCTAAAGAGCCCTTTCCAAAGGGCATCTCCCCCCTTCCCCATGTCTGGTTTTACCCCACACTCTTTCATCCGCTCACAGAGCGAAACCTTCAGAGTACAAGAACACAGCACGTGGTGTGCCCTCAATTAAAGCACATTTGCCTGTTGGTATTTCAGGGATGGCAATGACCGCAATCCGGCGTGTTTAAATTGGGAGTGACGGTGCAGGAATGTGCTGTCATTCTGGTTACCGAGGGCTCCTTCAGCGTGATGCTGAGATCCAGGGATGCCTGTTAAAGAGCATCCCGTTTTTCATCCTGACTTTGCATGGCGAGGACAGAGCAGGCTTTGCTTGGCAGAAAGGCACAGAGGAGGAAATTGTGGGGGCTGTATTTACTGCTGTTAACTGTCAGTATGGGATAAAGACCAGCTGGATTCATACACTGTGTGTAACCCACCTTGGGGAGAGAGAAATCTTGGCTGCAGAGCAGGAGGGAGTTTTCATCAGGAGTTTGTGGGTTTGGCCAGAGCTGGTGAGACCAGAGCTCTGCTGCTGCTGATGCTGTGTAAAGGGGTGATGAGATGTGGTCAGTGCAGCTCTCCTCCGCACCTTCTGGGGGTTCCCAGGGAGCTGCACCCCACCACGCTAGCCCTGGAACACCACACTGAGGCTGGGGGGACTCCTGCCCATGCAAACTCCTGAACTCTACTGGCCTCTTCCCTCTGCATCCTCCTGAATGGAAGAACCAGTGGTTTATAAAAGTGAAATATAAACTGTCATTAATTGTTCTGGTTTCCTCAACTCAAGTAAAAATGGTGCCGTGGCATCTGTCTGAGCCAGCAGCTGGCTGTCATGAGGAGAAGGAGCACAGCAGTGTTTTGGGAGGGAACTGATGCCAAATTCAACTCATCCCTGTTGCTTGGGATGCCCAGCAGCCCCCTGAATGGTGCCTGAACACAGCACAGGAGGAGGGTACCAACAGCCCTGGGCTCTCCTCCTGCAACCCACAGTGAGACGACTGCTCCAGAAGCTCCTGCATGCTCCTCTCTGCAGCAATGGTAAAACAAATTAGCAGGAACAATAATAACAAATGCCAGCTGGGCCACCCTGCAACACAGGGCATAAATCCCAGTGCCCTTTCTGGGCTGAAACTGCTGGTGCCAAGGTTGGGAGCAGTCCCTTAAAATGCAAACTGTCATTGGTGGTGTGGAAATGGTGTGGTGGTAGCCTCTTATCCTCACTGTCTCCACTTGCAGTTGAGAGGGCTGAGTGTTCCCTGCCCACAGTGGGGGTGACGGAGCTGACTCGTGCAGTTTTGGGGAGCAGCACACAGCTTCCCAGAGAAGCAGCGTGTCATGCTCGGCATCCCAGCAGCGCAGACCAACTGTACCCACTGACAGATTTCCTCCCAGTAGCCTGCAGCCCCTTTGCTCCTCAGCACTTTTTTTGGATTTTTTAGACAGATTTCTTGCTCCTCACCTCAGCTCTCATTATTAAATGGGTATTTTTCTACCTGGTGCGTTATTTTTGTGCCTGTGAGTGCTATCTGAGGAGTCACATCTGCTTTTGGGGGGAAGAATCAGGGTGAAGGGTGACTACGTTTCTTTGTTACCTTTTTCCCCTCTGTAGGAGTGAGGCTGTGCCGAGGACGATGCTGGAGAGCGGTGCTGGCGGGGAGGGCGGTGTGTGGCTTGCTGCACACTCACGCAGCTGAGCTGATGCCTGAGAGCCTCAGCTGCTTAATGGCAGCTGCTCCTGAGGTCGGAGTTGCTCTTCATGCAAGAACAAGCCCAGCTTCCCTGCTAGAGAAGGTGTTTAGTAGCAACTGGTTTTTGCCCAAAGCCTTATTTGTGCTACCTGTGCCTGGAGACACTGAGGGAGCGGGTCGCTCTTTTGCCTGTCTGAATGCCATCAGAGAGGATTTTGCAGAGGTAGTTCCCCAAGGATTTTGCTAAGTGCTGTTCTTCCTAATAATTTTACAAATGCCATTTGTACTCTGAGTAGGGTTTTACTGTGAGTGTTAATAGCACAGAGAGTGTACTGTGGTTCTTTCTTGAGTTAACCACTCAAGCTATTCAAGTTTGAAACTCAATTTCACTCTTTCATGCTGAAGTTGAGCATATTTTATAACATCTGCATTTGAAGGGGAAATGGTGTAGGAGAGGACCATGCTGGTCTGTGCTGAGCATCCCTGCAGCCTGTTTCCCTCCATGTCACCCCAACCTGCCACACTGAGAGCATCAGTGGGGCAAGAAGGATGAGTTGTATTATGAGGGGGTTTGTTTGGGGTGGGTTGTTTTTGGCTGAGAGTTGTACTGAGTCTCACCAACTTTCCAGCCAGGCACAAAGCATGGAGTGCCACTGACATTGTCCTTGCTGACCTGAGCTGCTCCCATCCCATCCATGTACGTGTGGAAGGCTCTGCAGCTGGCGGCTCTTCCCCCGGATCCTGTCTGCAGCATGTTACAAGCCTCATCTCTGATTAGTATTGTACTATCTTATTTTTGTTAAAAGTAACAAAAATTGAAGCCCAGTCCCTGTTCTGCGATGTGAGTAGCATTTAAAGTTGATGATGATTGCAGTTCTTTTAGCCTCTTTTGTTGCACAGGGTGGTTTAGTATGTTTACCCACAGTATTTTTGGCATGTGGATTTCACAATTTGTTTAGCAATGTCAATACCATCTGGAGCATCGTCTATTTAAAGTACATTAGAGAGATGAGGAACAACCTATCATATTTTTCCATAGGGTGCATCAAGATTGGAAATGAGAGTCATTCAGAAAGGTTTAATGGGAAAGAGATGTTCATTGCGCTGCACGCTTGCCTCTTATCGCGAGTGGTTACGGCTCTGGTGCCGTTCCTCCACTGCCTTTCCTGATTGTATTGTGCCACTGTATAATATCTGCCTTGAAAAGCAAACAGAGCTGCCTTAAAAGGAGGATGAAGGGCTGCTACCTTTGACTTATTCTCCTGAATTGAGTAGGGCAGCTTGCAAGTGATCTGTGGAGAGGATATCGGATGTGGCCTATGATAAAGGCTGCAGGGGGGTCTGTTCTTCCACTGCTTGTGGAGGTTTATGGATGCAGCGTACGGATTTGATCCCAGTTGCTGTGCTTTTGGGATGCTCTGAACTGGACCTGCTACTGAACAGCTTTGTTGGTGGCTGTGGAGCTGACAGTGAGAGAGGTGGGCTCCCATGTCACTTGTCCATGGGCTGGCACAGCATGAACACTGAGCCCTGGCTCCTGGCAGCTCCTGCTGCTGAAAGGAAAAGCTCTGCTCTTACTCTATTGTAGATCCCCTTTGCTTTGAGTAGCACCAGGATTCAGCCCTTGTTCAGAGGCATCTACAGAGCTCAAGGAGCTGTGTGAGTGTTGGGGTGGTGCAGCCCATCTTCACCAGCAGCATTGGGGATGCGGGGAGGATGTCAGAGATGTTGGCCTCAGAAGTCTTTGGAAATATTTTCTGTCCCATACAGGAGTGCTGCCTCTGGTTGTGTCCTTGGGTACACACACGTGGGGCTCTGCAAGCCAGCAAGTCTGGCTTTACGCTCCTAGTGCCGGGGTTGCATTTGGCAGGGATTCACATCACCGTGCTTTCAGTTAGATCACAGTTTCTGAGCTTCATAATAGCACCAGCGGGGCAGGCAGTCCTGGCCGAGCCCCAGCCTGCTCGGGGAGGGCAGCTCCAGGGGAAGGGAGTGTGATGCTCAGCTTGGCTCTGACGGCTGTTTGGCATCACTGAGAGTCAGTGATGACTTTTTTCCACCCTGTGAACCCTCAGAGGGGTGCTGGGGGAGCCTAATGCACACTCACTGACAGTGAATTGTTTGTGAGTGTGAGCCCTCCTCACTGTGTGCTCCCAACTCCCATTGGCCAGGGGGTTTCAGGGGATGGTGGGGCTCCAAATGCAGCTTGCATCCTGGAGAGAGGAGCCAAGCCTCCAGAGGAGCTGGGAACAGAGATGCATGATCGCTGCTAGGCTCTCTGTCTTCAAAGCTGGAGATGATTATTTGACACCTCTGCAGCATTAAAACTGAGCGAATCCTGGCTGGAGGGTCCCTGTGGCTCGCTGGCCCCTTGGGCAGCTGGTCCCAGCTCAGCGAGATGTGGTCCCTCTGCAGTCTCCATCACCTCTCTACTGCTTGCACTTCATAAACTGCTGCACTGCTAAAGGGCATTCTCCTGCTCTGCATCAAATGAGAGTAATTGAATTTCCCTTTCCCTTCGGTATTTAACATTATTTTCAGGTCGTGCTGGCATTAACGAGAGCCCAGCCGTGGTTTGCATAAGGATATTTATAGGCCCCTATGCAGATGAGAAGTGTCGTCTCCCCACATCATGTGCCCGGCTTGGACGAATAAATTTCACGTTGTTACTTTGAACTGGGTCACCAGAAACTTCAAAAATATATTCCTCTGATCATTTTGATACAGGTTACTTAACAAGGGAGATAAACTAGTACTTCCACACAATTGTAGGGAGAAATGGATTTGCAGAGCCCAAGGCGGTGTCGGGGCGGTGGAAGCTGTTCTGATACACGCTCTTCAAAGCTTCCTACGTTTTGCCAGCCTTAGCATTTTTAATCATTTTGCTGGCTGGCATTCATCTGGTGAGAGTATCAAAGCACTCCTGCAAACGGGCGAGTGTTTCACCACAACCATTAGTACAATCCTGCTCTTGTCAGCCTCCTCCCCTTCAGGAGATTGCACGAAAAAATCCTTGGCGTTTTAAGCTATATGAGTTTTTGCTCTCAATATAGAGCACAAACTGTAATTAGTTCTTGCTGCTGGAGTTGGGAATGTCAAGTTTGCTTATTAGAGGAACTTGGGCTAAAGCTCTTGGCTCCAGCCCCCTCTGCCCAAGGTGCTTGCAAGGTGGGAGAAGGCACTGATGGCCCATGGGAAACCTCCCAGCTCTTTCTCTGGCCAAGGGAATGTTGGCATCCCTGGTACAGGGAAAAGTATGCATTAGCTCTTGAACATGCCCACAGAAACACTCTCCTGCATCACAGGATGCAGATAAATACCCACCCTTAGGCAGCCGATTGAAATCGAGACCCAGGTGATAATTAAAATAATTGTGTTGACCTTAAACAGAAGGGTGACCCACAGAAATCTTGGCGTGCCAGCTGCACATTCATCACCTCGCAGCCAGAGGTGCTCCACATTTATTTTGGCACTGGCAGAGTGTGGCAGATCCGCGTGACTGGAGCTGGAATGCTCGCTGGAGCAGGAGCACCAGGGGCCAGTGCTGCTGCACCTGCAGCAGGGAACGTCCCTCTGTCCCTCTGTGCTGCTGGAGGAGGATGGATGTCTGTCCTCCAGCCCCAGCTGCTCCTCTCCCATGGCTTAAAAAGTGATCTGAACCAAACTGATAGATCTTCTCCAAAAACACTTGTTATGTCATTACTGTACCTTGGTTTTGGTTTGGTTTCTAATGGCTTACTGAGGTGTTCAGACGAGATTGTCCAAATCCCAAATTTCAGCCTTTTTTACACAGCTTGAAATGGGAAAAAATGATGACATTTCTATATGTGTCCATAAAGCTGTGGGGATCAAATCAAGAGACAATCCTGCCAGGATTTGGTCTTTAGTGATGAGAAGGGCTGGTGAAGCTGCATTTGTTTTTAGGAAGTTGTTCCAGTCCATGAGTTAGCTTTGGACACAACAGAATTATCTAGTCTTGGCACCTTTTACCTGGGATAGGGCAATAAATCATGGCTAACTTTAGATATTAATCATTTCTACACATCTCTGTGTGAAGATGGCACAGATTTCCCCACTGGCTTTCTTGTAAGTCGTACCGACTGTGTGAGGAGAATATTTTCCTATCGAGGAAGCTAAATAGTTCATCTGTGTTCCTGGCTGTCCTAATATGTTTCAGAAGTCTTTAGAAAGCCCAAGAGAAGTAATTCCAGATTACTGAAAGCAATTTGTCTTGTAGAAGGGGAACGTGCCTGCATTTAACTATGTCTCTGTGTTTTGGATCTCTGATTTCCTGGGATGTAACTGTAGGATCTTGTACTCACCCTGCCTGCTCAGAGTTCCCTGCCTGCTGCCACAGCTTCCTTGCTGCCAGCCGTGCTGGAGGATGAACTGAGGCAGAGGAGATGGTGCCTGCACGTGAAACCTGTCTGTCCTGCCCCGGAGGAGAAGATGAGTTGGATCTCACGGGCTGAGTGCCAGTCTGTTTTGTGCAGCCATGAGCTGACCTGCTGGTGGGATGCACTGAGCGCTGGACCACTCCAGGTGGGAGAGCTCAAGCCTGCTGTGCTGTGCTGTGCTGGCATGGAGGTGTGTGCACCACCATCATTCCCCTGGGAACACATGATCTCTAGGGTCAGCTCTGACACAGCCATCTCCTCCCAGGCAGCAGGGCCACCGTCCCTTGTCTTTCTAGAGAAGGATTTATCCTCTTTCCCCACAGACATGGGTAAGGCAGTAGCCATCGCCATGCCCCAGCTCCAGCCTCCTGGGGCATGGCACAGAGCTATTTGCTCCTGTGAGGAGCTGCTGAGTTCATCAGGAGAAGCTCATTCCCCCCCAGTGAGCTGGCGTGCAGGGCTGTCCCTGCGGGTCCTGGTCTGCTCCTGTGCTGAGGGGCCATAGTGCGGGTGGCCCAGTGGCAGAGCCAGCCCTGATCTCTGCATTCACTGAGGGGAGGGGGGCTCATCTCTCTGACTTGTGCTGTACAAGTAAGTGCAGATGTTTTTGTTTAGAACATGTTGCAATGGGTGTTTCTGTGGTGCCAATCAAACACTGACATTTTCCCAGGGTGAAGCTTGCTGAGACAGCAGTGGTGAGCAGCAGCCATGCGCAGGAGGGCTATTTCTGCCTGGTTTTAAGCAGCTACTAAGAATTAGTCTTTTATATCCAGGGCAGTACAGTGTGGGCAGCAGAAGTAAAATTTCAGGCTGCAGGCACATAATTAGGTTTCATGCCTGGGGACCCGTGACAGCGAGAATGGAATCAGCTGGTCTGAGTCCTGAGTCTTCGTCTCGGTCCAAGGTTGAGGTTCAGGATCTTGGTCCAGACTCCTCTGTCCTTGTGGTGCCTGTGTCTCGAATTGTGAGGCTCTGTGGAGCCGTACCTGCTTCTCATCAGGACTGTGCTCTTGCAGGCTTACCCAGATCACAGCTCAGCATCTGTGGCAGGCAGGGCACTTGTGGTCTGAGGACAGCCAGAGACTGGCAGAGGGTCTGAGATGTTCCTGTGGGGAATGTCTCTCTCTAAAATAAATGTAAGAATGCTCTTGGAAAGTTAGTATTTGCTGTCTTAGGAAAAAAAAATGAAAAAAATCAAGAGGGCTTGCTTCCTCTTCCCAGCAGACTTTAATGAAGGCTCCTATAGAGTGTGGCTTAATCGCTGTGAAATTATCGCTTCATCTGTGTGATCCATCTCTGTGTCTGTATCAGATCCCTCTGAGCGCCTCGGCTGTCATGTCAGCTCCGCCACGCTGCCGGGACTGCCTCGTCCGGCCCCCTCCCTGCTCCCCCTCACACTTAAGATAACATGGAAAGAATTTTTCAGCAGACAGAAGACAGTAATCCATAAAGATGGATTTGCATTAGTGTTAACAAAGGCCGAGATAGTGACAAATGAAGGCCTTGCCTCTGCGAGGACTCTGCGCTAGCGGTGGAGCTCATCCTCATGGGGATGCTCTGGCCCAATGCACAGGGTGAAGTGGGCTGGCAGAAGTTAGGGGGTGCTGCCCTCGTCCTCCTGCAGCCAGGGCCTTACTACTGCTTTACTACCAGCAAACGGGGCTTTGTCCCAAACTCTTGGCTGTTCCCATGGTATTTGGCATGAGGAACACAGAGTGCAAACCTTACAGGGTGGCAGGGTGGGTTGGAAATGGGATAGAGTTTCTGCCCTGCATCTGAACTGCTTTGCTGTAGTCATTGTAGTGTTATTTCTTTAATTCTTGTTGGCTGTGTGCAGCTATCCATCTCCTGTTCAGAATAATCCTATTTGTGTTGCAATAACAATAGAATTACTGCAGCGAGCATCAAAGCCCATGTAGGTCATAAGCGTTTTGTTTCATAATCTCACCGTGGTGATGATGATGATGATGACCTTTTGCTGCCTGCATTTCCATGTACCTGTGTCTCATTCTTATTAAATATCCCTGCATTGAAATCTCTTGCTAATCTAATCTCACCATGTGGCTGCTATATAATTATCTCATTTTGTAAAATATTGCATCTGTCATTCTTCCCCCCCACTTTGGGAGCAGAGGGAGGGTGAGGGAGAGCAGGGAGCAAAGAAGCTGCTGGAGGAGGCAGCAGTAATCCCCCTTAAGTGACAATTTGCACATTATCAGTTTGCCATCGCTGCTGTGTGTGCCACCTCCTAAGGACCGTGTTCCTGTCACTGTGGGAGTCCGGGAAGGGTGCCTTGAGCAGGAAACGTGCACAAGGATATTTTGCTTATTTTGAGGATTGTAATAAATATCAGCTTGCTCTTTTTGTCCCTACGGTTGCTGCCTCGGTAAGCTCTGATACTGTTTTCTCATACAGCTCCCCGGCGAGGATGGTGAGTGGAGTTGTTTCACTCTGACCTTCCTCTCTGGGGTGGGGCTGGGCCCAGCAGCCTTCACCCACTAAACCCCACAGAGAGACTGTCCCTCCCCAAAACGCTTTCCAAACTTCTGCTCCACAGGAGCCTCTCATGCTGGAACGAAGGAGCTTCTGTGCTGCTCAGCTGGAATGAAGGTGGCTGCTGACCCAGCGCTGGAGAAGGGCAGCAGCAGCCTGGGACCCAAAGCCCCTCACTGGGTGGTTTTCTCTGCAAGGTGGCCCAGGGCCCTTCCCTGCAGATCCACCCTAATCAACAACTTAAAATAACAAAGTGAACACACAGCCATTGTCTAGTAACACGAAGCTGTGAGGAGTAAAGAGCCACAGGGCTCTGTTTTTGTAAACCATCCCCAGGGAAGGACCAGAGCGCATCTGCTGTGGCAGGTTCTTTCTAGAAATAGCAAGTTTAATTAATCATCCTGTTTTCTTTTCTTAAACTATTTAAATTCTTTTTTCCCCCCAAGGGATAATGCATTGCTGCCTTTTAAATAAGTACTGCAGTTGTAAACTCCTGCCATACTTCTGTCTGGGAGCACATCTGTCTTCTGGCTTGGAGCACATCTGTCTGTGCCTCCCAACCCATTGCTCCCATGTTCTGGCACAGTGGGAAAATCTGTATTTCAGAAAGGAATCACGTGGATACTTCCAGGCTGCAGAGGGTGTCAGATGCAGAGCCCTTTATCTTCTAAACCCCCTTATCTTTTAATTCTGAGACGTTTTTGTCTGACAGTTCATAAATTATAAATGTTTCTTAGGTGACTTTTTGCTCCCGTTTCATATGTATTTCATGTAAAGACTTTCCAGGCATTTGAGTTCTGTGAAGACTTACTTATGCAAAATGAGAATCTCTGGTTTTATGTTCTTATGGGACGCACTTGGCATGCTGCAAACCACGATGCTACAATCAGTGACTGTGCACTTTAAAAATACCAAGAGTTGTGACATTTTTCTGTGGCCCAAGCATCACCCTGAAAACACATCAGACATGTGGATTTATCGCACTGCTCTGAATTGCAGTGAAGTTGGTGTCTGACCCTGACCTCGTGCTGCTCTCTGGTGGCTGAGGGCAATCCTAGTGTCGTAGTGATCTCTCTGATCATGTGGTACCTTCAGTGCTGGCTAAGGACATTTGCAGGCTTCCCAGGTGTGAGCAATGGGTGCTGGACACGTGGGTTCATGGAGAGGCATCTTTACAGCCTGCCTTGATTGCCTTTTCAGTGATAGACCCCTGGGATTTTTCCAAACCAGCAGCTGGGAAGATGATGCCAGCTCCTGGTTGGCATTGCCATGCTGTTGAGCCCCGGGACTTCTCTGGCACATGGGGACAGCAAGTTCTGGACCCTTTGAGGATGTCCCACCTGGCACTGCAGGGGCTGCCACCTCTTCCCAGGGGATGTGGGTGATGGTTACTGCTCCGGGCACACAAGGGTGAGTCTCTCCAACCATGTCTGACAGCCTCTCTGCCTCTCCAGGGCCTTGCCCTGCCAGCTCCAGTGCCCAAGCAGTTGCCCATGCAGTTGCTGGTTTTCATTCTCCTCTTACTGCTTCTGTTGTTTCTGCCTCCTCCTTTCCTCTCTGTTGCATGGTCACAACCTCTGGCCACAGATGGTTTTCACCACCACCTTTTCTTACTGCAATATCTCTTCAGGCTCTGCCTGCTTGTTCTCACCGTGTTTCAGCTTCTCAACCTGCCTGTGTTAAACATTTTCCCCCCATGCCCTTCCCATGTTTCTCCCAGGTTTCCAAGCCATCATCCTCAGAGTCACTCTCCTGTCAGTCTGCTGCAAAGGCATTTTTCTCTCTTCTGTCTCTGCAAATTGATGTCTCTGCTTCAAAATACCCCCTCGTCAACACCTTCGGTTGTTTGCCCTGGACTTTCCTCCTGCTCCCTCTGCCCACCCTGAAGTGCATTTCTCCACTTTGTCTCGTGTCTCTGCAGCAGCCTCCAGGAGCACAGGCAGAGCTCCTTGATGGCTCCCAGAGGCAGCGGGTGTTGGCTGTGCTGTTCACCTGCGTGGCACGCTGGGAGCAAAATCCATCTCCTGTAGGCAGCTCTTTGCACCTGTGTGAGATTTCAGGGAAAATATATCTGCGTGTATATTGATAAGATGTACAGAGCAGAGAGGACAATTGAATTGCCGTGAGTGGCACATGCATCAGTGTCCCTGACAATCCGGTAATTAGCTGGCAGAGCAGAGCGAGCGGCGAAATGAGCCCGGCAGCTTGTTTGCAGACATTAGGGGCTGACTCCCACCGAGTACCTGCTCCCTGCTCTGACATCTGGGGCCGTGATGAGACCTGATGGCTGCTTCCGCCTAAAGTCACCGTCACCTTGGAGATCACTACCAGTGAGCAAACCTAGGGACAGCAAATCCTCCTGCAGGCGCTGGCGGTCCCTGCCTGCCACAGAGCTGTGTTAGGATGGGGAGTGCCCCCACTTCCTTGCTGCCTCACCTCCTGGCTCTCAGATGGGCTTGTTTGCAGGACTGAAGGGGCTCACACTTGTGGCATGGTGGCAGCACCCCGAAGCCTTATTGTTGGAGACTCCAGGTCTCTCTCCCTTCCTTCCTGTTCTGAATTTTGTGTGTCACTGGTAATGTGTGTCTGTGATGCAGGTGTCTTTGCCTTGGACCAGAGCTGGGGACACCGGGGAAGCAATGTCCCGCTCACAGTGCAGGGCCATTGCAGGCAGACACATCAGCAGACGTGTGTGCAGGTGGGACGTGGCAAGGAGGGGTCTGCACCACATTTGTGAGCCAAAGTCTGTTGGGGAAGAGGGATGCTCTGGGTGAAATATTCCTGATTGGGTCGTCATAAGCACTGTGCTACAGTCCCTCAGCAGGGGCTTATAAAGAATTAACTGCTTTGGAATAAGAGGGGTGATAGATAATTGGATAAATCAGAGATAAGAAGATACAGTGTACGTTTTCTCAGTGCTGATCCCTGTAGGATCAGCGCTGTTCAGTGGTTTTGTATGCAGGAGGCTGAGAACACCATACCAAAGGTGCCTGGTGCTTCTGGCTTGTCCTGAGTGGTGAGAATGGGTCAGGTGCAAAGAGCTGCAAAGGACATCGGGTGGCGAGTGGCTGCTTGGTAAAGCAGCAGATGAAATCTGGCATCGTTGAAGGCTGAGTGACACACGGGAGGAGAAACGATCATCACAGCCGTATGCAATGCCATGAGCTGACCCCGCTGTTGCTGGTGAGGAGCTGTGTCTCAGAGCTAGGATTAACACTTCCATGAAAATATTGACTTGGTACTCTGTAACGATCCAAACCTCAGGTTGAGTGTAATGGATTTTTAGGAAACAAAGAGAAAATGAAACCCAGAACACGATTATGGACTGTTGCATTAATCTACTGTGTGTCTGCGTGGGAAATAAATACAGCGTGCAGCTCTGATCCCTGCTGCAGAGAGCGGCGGGGAGCCAGGGCAGGGACAGAGCAGGGTGACAAGGGCCATGGACATCCTTATGAGCTTTGGCAATATAAGTGACTCAAAAGCTGCAGAGGGGTAAGCAGGGCTGAGCAGGCAGGGCTGCGCACTGTGGGGTCTGTAGGAAATGTGTTTTCTTTGCTACTGTTAATCAGTTGCTGGGGCATCAAATTAAATTAATAGATGGCAGGAGGAGAGCAAACACACGTGGCTCCTCTATGGCAGGAGGAAGGAGAACAGCGGAACTGGCTGCCAGATGAGTTTAGAAAGCTTCCAGAAGTAATTAGACAAATTTGTAAGAGGAAAATACTATTGAGAGTGTTGCTGGCACTGGCAGTGATGAGCTGAATCTCTGCATCATGGGATGCTGGAGGTCAGGAGGATGCAGGGGCAGCAGTGGGTGCTCGTGTGATTCTGTGACTTTCCCTGGGCATCCCCAGTGGCTGTGCATGGGGAGATGGTCCTGGACTGACTGAAACTGGTTCATCCCTGCTCTGGGTGATGTCACCATGCCCTGTTGGGGACATTTGCACTTACTGGACAAATGGAGCAGTGGTTTGGTAGACTGCAGAGTACAGGAACTGAGCACTGGAGAGCTGAGCACAGCCATCGTAGGGCTGAGACAGCAGCAGGGCATCGTGCTGGCATAGCTGTGGGTCCTGCTGGGCTGTGAGGATGGCTGGAAGCCCTAAAATCCTGATACTGAATGGATACAAGGGTTACAGTCACAAGAGGGTAAGGGTGTGGAGGGAGTTGAGCTCCCAGGGGATATCTCTGGGCAGGAGGCACCCCTCGAGGAGCTGTAGGTGGAAAGTGGAGCTCTGTGTGTCACCAGGGCAGCAGCCTTGTTAGACTGGAAGGCTTGGGCTGTGTCTCAGGGAAAAAAAGTCGTTCACGTTCCTGTTTTTCTGGCCTTGTGAAGGTGTGTTGGGCTGTTACCTTCATGTGAAGGAGCTGGATAGTCACTGAGAAGTGGGGAATGAGAAATACCATCTGGCTGCTGACCATTGGTGTTCCTTGACCCTGACACCCTGCTCAGTGCCCAGCCAGCTTGTCACTGCTGCTGCAGTGCTGCTGCCATTCCAGGGAGCACAGGATACCACAGCCACGCAGGGAGAGGAAAAGCAAAGTAAATAAACAAGTAGCACAGCTTAAAACCTCTCCAAGTGTGCAGTGTTTTGTGACTAATACTAACGTAATTGCTGTCATGCTTTTAACATAATGCTTTTATCTCCCAGATAGACTCCTTCCGGTCATTAATCTCAAGGATTTCTAACAACAGCATCAGAGAGATGCAGCCGTTACGCCCAAGTGTGGTCAGAGGGGTGCAAAGCATCCCAGAGCACACCCGGGGCTGGGGCTGTGGGCTCCCTGTGGGGGTGTGCTCACAGCTTTGCTCGGAACCCTCAGAAATCCTGGGGCTAAACAAGGCTCTTTATGTTTTTTCCTCCTTCTCTTGTACCACTGTGCCCTGCTGGCCCACAAACCCCTGGCAAAAGCTGCCTGACAGCTCTCTCAGTGTGCCTGCGCCATCTCCATCCCCTGCTCAGCATCCCTCCGTCCCTCTTTAACCTTGAGGAGCAGCACTCGAAGCAACTTCTCCCTCCTTCTCAGCTCTCTGAGGTTCGTAGACACAAAGGCTGGGAGGGACAGTTGCAGCCATCAGCTCTGACCTCCTGCCTAACACGGGCCAGGGAATTTCACCCAGTAATTCCTGCCTCCAGCCCTTACCTTCTCTCTGAGCTGGAAAGCACCACATAGATGGACCCAGTGGTGATGTGTCTGGTTTTGAGGTCATGCTGGTCTCATGTAGGATTTTCTGCTGAGGTTTTTGCTTTTGGTTATTTTCTGTTTGGTTTTAATGCCTGCTATGAGCTGGGTCAGATCCAAGGATGTACGGCCGTGCTGAACCTGCTCCTGCTGCTGGGTCAGGACCTGCTTACTCCAGGCAAGACTCTCCAGGTCAGTGTTGCTGGAGACTCCCAGCTACACAAAACAGCCACTGCAGTGGTGGCAGAACCAAAGGAACAGGCGAGGAAATCCAGGATAATTTCCAGGAATTCCTCTCACTGCCTCATTTATTTACTGCAAAGGTCTCAAAATGTCACCAGGCCCCCTGAGACACCCGGCCATGCTGAGGGTAAGCTTCCCTGAGGTCTTGTGACTGCTCAGGAGGAGCAGCCCGTGCTGAACTGCAGCTTATTTAAGGTGACAGTGGGTAACACAGGGCGCCAGCCGTGCTGCATCCTGCAGCACGAGGATGCTCTCGAGACTGCTGCGAGCCTGAGCGAGGCTTTAACCACAAGGTCAGTTGTACCTGCTAAGTCTAAGATGATCTGCAAGCCACCTTGGGAACAAGGGTATCATACCCCTGCAACTGCCTGCAGGCGCTGCTGCTGCAGGGAGTGAGGGAGAAGGGCTTGGGGAAGGGGTCATGGCCAGGATGTGAGAGCCGCTGGGCACATGGGGTGTGAGGAGGGCAGCTTGGCTGTGTCCCCATCCTGTCTGTGTTCTACACTGCACATGGCCTTGAAATTGTCTGGATTTCAAAGGAGGAAAATGAACCAAACCCAAACACTCGCTCCCACCTTCCCCTGCTCCCCCATCACCCGAATGAATGAGTCAGTCTGGGGTGTTTTTCACCATCAGGCAGAATCTCATCTCACACACTGCTCCCAGCTTGTCCCCAGCCAGCTCTGGCTTGGCACCCAGGACATGCCAGACCCAGCAGAGGCTGTGCTGGAGGGCAGTGTCCTGCTGCAGGGTATTTCAGACCTTTCTGACCTCACTGGCTTAAGACTTTTCCCCTCCCTCCGTTCTGGAAAATCAAAAAGGATTTCCCTTCTTGCATCCTCCCTCCGCTTGGAAAACAGTGTTCCCTGCGGATCATACGGAGGGAGAGGGATGCAGAGGGATGCAGCAGGCATCTCCCACATGCTCTGCCCGTGTCCATCCCCAGTGCTGTGTAGCTGCAGGCTCTGGCCGGGCTGTGCTCCTCACCACTGTCCCTGGGCTGGCAGGCACCGGAGGCAGCTCTCCTCCGCTGACAAAATGCTTCCGACCACACAGTCAGAACAATTTTGACATTTTGGGAAAGGAGAGAAATCTCACTCGGCATTGTGCATGGTTGGCAAAACCGTCGCTGACAGCGTGAATAAAGGTGGACAGGTCTCAATCAACCTTGATTTGCTATTTATTTCTAATTCAGACGTATTATTGGCAAACCATCTCTCAGATCAGGTTGGAGGATTCTGTATGTGAGTGTTGCACTGCGTTTATAATGATAGTTGTGACTTTTAGTGTGTTGTTAACCAGGAAGGTAGGATGCCTCCTTGGCCTGCAGAATCCTGCAGGGATTATTGTGGGCATCACCACTTGCTTTTTTGGGTTTGGGCATCTCTATTCCCTGTCCTGCAAATACAGCCCATGCCCAGGGGAGCTGAGAGCCTTGGGAGCTGTGGCAGAGCAAGGTTTCAGGCCCGGTACATCCCAACCTGCTGCAAAGATTGATGTGAATATGTGGGAAGTGGATCCTGGGCAGCAATTTTGAAAAGAAGAAGCCTTTCCACATCTTACCAGGTGTGGCAGAGAGACCAGGTCTTTGCTTCGTCTCTGTTGATTGAATGGAGCATTCAAATACAACAACCTTTATGAGGCAAATGTCAGTGGTGAAGCACCAAGATTTGCTTTGTTCTTGTCAAAAGGCCACTCTGACACTGCTGCACCTTGGCAGCACTAGGGCTGTCTGTCTGTCCTGCGCACAGGTGCGATGGCACGCGCTGCTCCAGGGCATCCATCCCCAAGGGGCCAGCAGCAGCCACCCCGCAGCTCCTCAGGATGCTGAGCTTTTCTGGGATATTTCCCCAGCGGGCTGTTCAGAGCACCCAGCTTTGCCATTTCACTCATGATATGTGGGTGAGTTTTCCCAGTGAAACATCCCACTGGGAACGCAAGGACTTTTGTTTCCTGTGAGCATCCCTGAGACCATGCTCTTCCAACTCCCCCAAATGAGGCCTTTTGTAGTGATGCTCTCAGTTAATTCAGGTGAAATGAAAATGTTGTCCAGCTCTGTGCGTGTGATCAGGATGATCTTCTCCATTGCCTGTTCAAGCAGACAACTGCCAGGTCACTGTCAGGAGGAAGGTTTGGTTTTAGAGCAGGTAGGAGCTCATTCCCCCACAATTTCTACGTCATGCATTTAAGGGCCCCTTCGAGGCCCAGCCAGGATGTAAGAGGCTGCAAGTCCTCCCCATCCAGCACATCCCTGTGCGGCCCCTGTGAAACCATCAGTGCTCAGCCAAGCTGCCTCCTTCATACTGAGCCAGCATGAGGGGACCAGGCAGGAACCATCCTGTGGCTCCTGTGCCGATCCCTGCTGGAGCAGCACCTGCAGAGATGCTGTAGACACACTCAATTCCCATGTGTGAGTTATGGCTTCCCCATCTGTAAAATAAGGATCCCTTCCTTTTTTTTCCCCTAGTGCTGTGCTATATTAAGGGTCTGCTCTCTGGTGCTGCAGCTTGTCCTTGGTGCTGGGCTTGGTGGGACGGGAAGCCATCACCTCAGTCTGTGCTCTGGCAGAGGTTCTGGTGCAGAGGGGCCAGGCATCCATGGCTCCCCTGGAACTGACAGCCTGGCCCCCAGCAGCTGCTCCCTTCAGTTTGTTCCTCTCCCAGAGCTGCAACAAGTGTGTGCTCCAAGGGGGTGATTGCATTGAGCATTTTACTTCTCCCCCAGTGTACGGTGCCATATGGGAATGTACCATCAGTCAATTATGGGTTCTTTTCATCTCTAAATAAAATGATTTGTTAATTTGAGTGAGTGATCACTGCGTGGCCGGGATGCTTTTCCTGCAATGGCGAACAGCTTGCACGCTCGCAGAGATGGATGGTGAGCCAGTGCCACTGGATACTTTCTGGGGTTGTTTTCAATTTAGCTGTGAATTGAATGAGAAGAAAAACGTTTCTCTTGGCAATTTGATAGGCGCTAGCTCTTCTGACAGATGTTGGAGTTTATTATCCCACCGGGACAATGTTTTGTAGATCGGAATTGCTAATTGCTTTGAAGGCTTGGTGCTGCGGGAGGAGCAGGATGAGCTGTCTGCAGGTAGCGGGTGCTGCCAGGACCCGAGGACCCGGCGTGATGGACTCTGTTGCCTTCCTGCTAATGGCTTTTGACTGTGGCTGCCAGCCTGGGCCTTGGCACTGTGTCCTGGCAGGCTCCGTGAGGTTTGTCAGCAGGGCTGGTGCTGACTCCTGTCCCTGGGGAGGGGTGGGCTGGGCTGGGGGGAAGCCCTGCTGTGCTGGCACCCATCCCTGTCCTGCTGTCCCCCGTTCCTGGCAGGGTGGGGAGGGCTGGCCAGCACATGGCGAGTGTGTGGCACCAGGCAGGCACTCCTGGCATGTGGGGCATTCAGCCCATGGGGCAAAGCCCAGCAGCTGGTGTAGGTGGTGCCTGACAGTGTTCCCTCTGGTGCAGGTGGCACAAGCTCTGTGGCACTCAAACCAGACTGGTGGTCCTCAGCTACCTTGTGTGTGCCACGATACTGTAGGGATATTTGGGGGCTTTCTGGGTGCTGCTGCATGTGGGTGCACTTCCTGCTGTGACCTTGGTGCCAGGGAGCTGTGGCCTGAGCCCACCTCCTGCAGCCTGGCTGCCCATCCCCAGGGCCATTTCTTCTCCTGCTTTGCTGCCCGTTGTGCTGCTCTCATAGCCAGCTGTCTCCTCACCACACATCGAAGAGCCCAGCACATGCCTGTGCTCTTGGGGTAACCACGGTGCTTCAGATGATGGCAGTAAGTCTGGGGGAGCCCTGCTCCTCTCCAGCCCTCCCCATGTGCTTCGGTGGCTCCAGGAGGAAGGTTGAAAATTCACAAAAGCTGTTAAGAGGAGCCACGAGCTGGCTAATACAAATCGTGTGCAAGCCCATCTTCCCGAAGTGGAGCAGAGGCAGCCAGAGGTGAGTGTTTGCCTCTGCGAACAGCACTTGGCAAACATCAGCATGGCAGGATCTGGCAAGGCCATGCCGGCACTGGGGCACACGGGGTGTTTGCTCTGCCGGCCGGGCCGTGCAGGTGCTGCCGGAGCTGGAGGGGGTGAGGATTTAAGGTGAAAGCTGTGCGAGCAGCTCTGGTAACAGCAGCAGCAGCTTCCCCGGCAGAGACGTCAGCAGGCTGTGCCCCTCCCTGCGTCGAGCTGTCTCTTTGCCCTTCGTTTGGAGGGTACCGAGCACTGCTGGGACCCTCAGCTTTGCTGTCTGCAGTGCCCAACATGCCCCAGCACAGGGAAATGCAGCCTGGGGCTGCACAGTCAGCCCAGGAATCGGAGCCATGCCCAGGGGTGCCATGGCTCGGTGAGGGCAGCAGAGGGGATTGCTCCTGGGAAGCTCGTGCATTTTTGGAACCTTGCTTGCCCACCCGCTCCTTTTACAGGAGCACCACCCTTTCTCTGAGGCTGCCCTGCCACCCCTCACATCCCTCCCTGCTGCCCAGCGAGAGCCTGGCAGCCCCTGTGTCCTTCCTGTGCCCTTGGAGACAAGAAGCCTTTGGCAGCGTGGAGCATGGCAAGGGCAGAGCCAGGCCACAGCAGTCGCTTCGGGGTTTCTCTGTGGTGGTGCCCACTGTGCTGCCCACGGGTCCCTGCAGAGAGCACAGGATGCTAGAGGCTGTCCAGGTGTCTGCCCACCATGCCCAGGCTGGGAAGAGCAGGCAGCAATGAGTGCCCAGCCCTGCTCTGGCCCTGGATGAGTGCAGTTATGTGTGCTGTTCTCCCCTGATGCTGCCCCTCGGCTGGAGCTTCATCACTTCCCCATCCCCAGCCTGGAGCTTTGATGGAAGTGCCTGCAAGGAGCTGGGCTGCGTCCATCCTTCTGACCATGCTTTGCCTTCCTGCAGAGACTTGTGCCCTTGTCCCCCTGCTGCCCCCATCTTTTTAACCCTTAACACAAATGTGGTGTCTGTCCTGAGTCTGGGATTCGTGTATCAGGTGGAGCCTAGCTGCACCCTCTTAATTTTGCCTTGGACTCCCTGTCTGGGTTCAGACAAACAACTTTACCCCTCTGTTCGTGGTGCCCTGGGCATCAAGCAAAGATTAGTCCCGGCCAGGATAAAGACCCTCCCTGTGTTGTTAATGGTGAGAATTAAACCAACTCTGGGTCCAAACCCAAAGCTTGGACCCCAGCGCTTCCGAGCCTCAGGGAAGCCGGAATCTGAAACTTGGCTCCAAAACCTCCAATGTGTGTCTAATTAAAGCTGAAATAATGAAATCAAGGGGCATACCTGCTCCTGAATAATGCTGCTTGTGCCCAGCCCTTGCTGGGCTGGATCCTGCTTGGGTACCCGGGGCTGCCTGCTGGAGCCAGGAATGCTTGTGCCTGGGTTTCTGTGTGGGAGGGGACTTGAACACACTGGTTTTGAGTGAAATTGAGAAGAAATGCAATCTGCATGTGTTTTAGTCCATATAAGGTTTTGTGTGGGATTCTTTGGGGGGGAAAAAAGTATCCCAAAAAATGGCCTGCAGTGGGAGAAGGCTGAGGGATGGAGCACAGCCACTGTTACACCAGGCACCTGGGGCAGGTGCTGCCAGCAGCACCTCTGGGGATATGGTTTGCAGCATCTCTGAGGATGTGATTTGAAACGCATGTCTCTTCCCAGGGCCCGTGTGCCAGTTTGTCCCAGCGGAGCTGTGCTGGGAAGGGCAGCAGACCACATTCAAGGCTGCAGGGAAAGTGCAGCAAGTCCACGCTGCTGCACAGAGCTCGGTGATGGGCACGGAGAATAAGGCTGCACGGGTGGCAGCTCCCATGGAAGGGAGGCTGAGCTGAGCAGGAAGGGCAGAGCACAGCATCCCTGGTCCTTGGATGCGCTGTGGGATTAAGCAGAGCCACTGTGGATTTGTTAGCATTGTAATGAAACAAATTTTCTTGCTCGTGTGGTATCACACGGCCCAAACATTTCCCCGGCTCCCTGTGCTGCTTCAGTCTGCGATTCCCAAGGAGGGGCTGTGCCTGGAGTGCCGGTGCTTTCCTCGGAGGGGCTGTTGGATCTGGGCACTTAGTGCTTTATTTCAGCTTCTGTCAGGGCTGTGGGGAGGGGAGAGGTGGGAAGAAAGGCTGAGAGGAGAAGTGATGGAAATCTCAGCTGGCTGTAGGAGAGATGGAGAAGCAGATTGTAGTGTAGAAGTCTTTGATTGACCACAGTACCATTTTGTGGTTTTTTTCTCCCTCTCTCTGGATAAAGCTGCAGCGTGACATCCATGCCATTAAACAGGCCATGTTCAAAAGAGAAAATTGCTGCTATTTTCCCCCTTTACTTTACTGCCATAAAAAATTGATCCCACATAGCATCCTTATTTCAAAGACTGCTAAAAAAAATACAAAATTCTCATTTTGGTTTCTGACAGCTGCATAAAGCATTTTTTAAACAAAAGGGACATGAAACATGTAAAAAACCCCTCAACCCTTCCCATCCCCTGAAGTTTTTGCTCCAGAAGATGCACTTATTTTGAGAAGTGAGTGGGGAGAGAGAGCACAAGTGTGACAGTATGAGAAGGGATTTGGTTTCTCTCTTGAAGCTGGAGATCAAAATTATGACTTTGCTGTTAGCTGGACAATAGCTAGAGCAGCAAACCCCCTTGCTTCGGATGGGATGGATTCCCTGCAGTAGCTGAGTGCTTTTAAGGGATAATGGCAAAGAGCTTACACCGAGGTGGGAAGGCAGCAAATGTGGGAGCTGAGGTCTGAGGGGGCACTTGGGGTCAACAGGCTGACCCTGGATGTTTGGGAGAAATGAGGTGTCCAAACTGCGTCCTCCTGACCACACCAGTGTCTTGCATCTGTCCCTGCTCATCCTCCAAGGAGTGGGACCTCCCTCCTGGCTGGCAGAGTGGCACCCTGGGAGGGTGATGGGCAGGAGGAAAGTGAGAGGAAGGAGTGGGAAGCCCAAAAAGGGATTTAAATCGGTAGCAGGTCATGGCAGGTCCCTGCAGAGGGAGGGAATGGAGCTAGGTCAGGTAAGGATTGGGTCAGCTTTGAGTCAGTGTTGATGGAGTGGTGTGGGATGAAGGGGAATGTGGACCTGGTGGAAGGGGACTTCAGAGAGCAGGGTAACAGGAGGTCAGCTCGGCTCAGCTCTCACTGGAGGAGGTAATGATCTTAATAAGAATCATCCCATTTAAACAAGATGCTTTTCTGGAAAGATGATTAAGCAGAGAGAGTGTTGAGAAGCACCGAGCGGGGCTGCCAGGACCCCAGTGAGCAGCAAGCTGCTGCTCCCTGCTTCCCACCTGCTCTCCAGCTCCTCCGCTCTGCTCTCTTCCTGATCAATTCCCAGCCCCCTGCAGCCACTGGGCACAGGTGCAACTGGTGCCTGTCCCAGCAGCAGGGGTGGGTGCCACACCGCAAAGCCAACGAGGATTTCCAGCTGAAAAGTTTTTCCTATGCTCGTTGTCTGACTCGGCTGGGTGCCCTGCAGGTCTGCAATTACTGGAATGATTCCTGGGGAGAAGCGTGGTAGTGCCATCAAGGTATCCCTGATGGCGTTAGGTGGGACAGGGTTTGAGAGAGGACTGGGGAGAGAAAGTGACAACCCAATGAGCTGTTCGAGCTGCACAGGTTGTAAATGGTGTCACCAAAGCAGCGTCACTGCAGGCCCAGGCTGCTCCCTCCGAGCGAGCAGGGCCATCAGCAGGGCCATCAGCTATGCCACCAGATCGTCCCCATATCTTCTCCCCATGCCCATTGACATCTGTTTGCCTTTTGTGTCCAGCAGGCCTCTGAGTTATGAGGCTCCTTCCTCCACCAGGATCTCAGGGAGATGATGAAGAGGTAGATGAGCTCTCCATAAATAGCTCTGCCATTAAAAACCCTCAGCTCCTGTTTTAATGTTAGCAGGATTAGCTGTCTGCAAAAGCACAGGCTTAAGACTCGGCAGTAGGCTTTGCCCTGGTAATATGTCTCTATTTTCTCAGGCTTGATTTCTCCAGCCAGCCTGGCTCTGAGTGCAATAAATTTTGCTCTTCTTTACACCTCAGCTGATGACTTATTTTTTGGAGCCTGTGTCCTTGGCTAGCCGGAGACCCTTCAAAGCTACATTTTGTGCTTGCTTCCTCTGAAACCAATGAGGTCCTTACAGAAAGGACCAGTGTGTAGCTATTAGGGTTGAAGGATATCACTGGTGCAGTTCTCCAATCTCCAAATTAATCTTAGTTTTGATTAATGGCCTGGATGCAAAAGGGGATGTGCTAGTCAAATCTATTGGGGTGCCACGTGGGTTACACAGGTAGAGGGGGGTCAGGCTGTCACCAAGGAGCCCCACGACCTTGAGGAATGGGCAAATGTGAAGAGCCTGGGATGGAAGGATGACAGAGTGCATGGGTGAAACGAGAGCTTCTTCTGCAAATGAGGGATTGGCTGCCTAGAAAGTCTGAGCTGTGACTGTTGGTTGTAGGGTGACCATGAACTGCTGATGTGATGTGTTTGTGCAAAAAGCACATGGGATGTAGGGAAGCTCACAGGGGAGCCCAACACAGTGAGACACGGAGACAAAATGCCATCCCATGGGGCTCTGGTGACCTGTGATCACCTCATTTTGTGTGCTGCCCTGGGAATCCCAGCAGCCTGGGAGCAGCTACTTGTCTTCTTCAGCCATCCCTGCAACGGGGTGACAGCTTCAAGGGAGGGGAGAGATGGGGGCTAGTGGGGTACCTGACACAGCTTTGTCTGGGCCATCTGCCTGTGAGCATGAGTTGGAGCCCAAAGGCTGGGGGAGATCCCCCTGTTCTTGTAAGTACAGCAAAGGGGCTAATGTGCAGGGCAAGAAAGATTGTTCAAGTTCATGTACAGCATCCACCCCAGAATAAATGAGAAATTTCCAGTGGATAGCTCCAGGCTGCAGACCTGAAGGTTTCCAATCACTGAAGGAAGCTGATTCTGGAAAATCACCCTACCAGCATGAGCAGAGGCAGTCAGCCAACTTGTCTCCAGGGTAGCTGGTTAGCAGTTTCCAAAGGGGTCCCCTGGAAGCAGGTGCCTGTGGTTGGTGACCCCAGGCCACCTCTCTGGTCACCGTGGCTCCAGCCAGCAGAGAGCAGAGCTGTGCCTGCCCCTGCCATGTGCCAGCATGGCTGGGGCACTGTGGTGCACTGCCTGTTTGTTTTGGGGTTGGTTCAATTTATTTTTTTTTCTGCAATATAAACCCAGTGTGTCTTTAAGGCCATGCATGTGTAGGGGGATTTGCTGATGGCTCATCTTTCTAGCAGGCTTTTTCAGCTGAATGTCAGTTTATTGCTTTTGCAAATTGTCTTGTGCCTACACAGAACCGGCTGCCTCAGCAGAGGGCTTTGCCAACAGCCTGCTCTATAAAAGGGTTATTAGGATAACAAGAAAGAAAATAGAAACCTTTGCAGAATCATAACAGTATAGCGTAGCCCTCCCCCTCCCCTCTCCCAATTTATTACCCTCAAGTACTTCTGAGCTGGACTTAAACCATTGTGCTGCTGAATATAAACAGCAAGGTTAAAGAAGCCCAGACAGGAGCAAACTCTTTGGCAATTATCTGGTCAATGGCAGGGCACCGATCTGTAGCTCGGTGTAAACATCATCAGGAAAATATGCACAGTTTGCGAATTAAAAAGCAATTGCATTGTCTCGAGCCAAGCCAGAAGCCTTCTGGTATGATTAGGGTCTCACTGGTGGAGCCAGCCAGAGCATCCTTCGGGTCTCTGACATCAGTGCTTCGTCACAGCAGCCTACTGCTGGATATTTCTGTTCTGTCTGCAGTGTTTCCGTACCTGTCTGGGGGGCATGTTTTATCAGATGGTTTTGTTTTCAAAAGAACCCACAGATTTCACCAGTAAAAGGGAGGCAGGCAGAATAAGGCAAGAAAAAGCCAAGGTAGTCTTTTTGTGATACTTTCGAAATTATGTTTTGTTTTCCTAAGCCTTCTGGAGAGGGAAAGAATATATGGAATGTTCTGGTTGACACACTGCAGATTTGACTTGTTTGTTGTTTTTCTAACTTTTAGGGTCAACTTGTTTAATAAAAAACCTTTTTGGTGCTTCTCTTCTCCTCTACTTGTTCTGACTGTTGTGCCTCACAGCTCTCTCTGCAAGAGGGGAGTTGTTCTCTCTTGTTTGAAGCCAGCTGGGACAGAGATTAAATGACTTGACGAAGCTCACAGAAAGCCTGAGCAGAGCTTGTGTCTTTCAGCCCTGAAGTAGCAAAAGGCTGGACCCTCTTTCTGGTCCCTGATTTCCTTGGGGTTTGAGAGTCTTTATTGCTAATTCTGAGCTATACACTAAAGTGCTGAGCCTAGGAGAACATGATGATCCAGCAGGGATTTGCCTGAGCACAGGTTGCATGGTTGGACCCAGAGACAGGTGGGGCAGTTTGGTGTGTCAGCACAACACCACAACCAGCTGCCCTCCGAGTTCCGGAGGTTTTGTAGGTGACTGCACATCTGTGTTCATTTAAACCAGGCCTTTTGGTGGAAAGATGATGGAAGTCACCTCCTCAGCTATCAGTTTTCCCCTCACTGCAGATCAACCTGAGCTGTGTGGAGCAGAAGGACTCCCATCCTGCCAAAACCAGGACACCATCTTACCTCAACTTCTGTGGGTTCCTGCTTCTATTTTTCCCAACCCCATTGTTTGAGTTCTGCTCAGCTCCATCTTTCAGTGGCCCCATTCACTGAGCTTCTTCTTTTCTTTCCCTGTTGCTTTCCCACTTTCTGCCAAGGCCAGGAGAAGCAGTGTTGATCTCCAGGTGGAGGAGAGAGACAAAGCGGGGCTCGTGGCCAGTGGATGGAGGTGATAGTGGGACTGAGCAATGCACTCCCATAGCAATGCTTTGTCTCCACTGCTCATGGCCAGTGAAACGCATGACAAGACACCAGCACTGTCCTGGATACTGCTGGGCTGTGGCAGGGCAGGGATCTCAGTGCCAGCCACTCTCCAACATCCTTAGCTGGATCCCCCTCTGGGTCAGCTCCGGTGATGGGAGCACTCACTGGGGCATTTCCTTTTGAGATAACTGATAACCTAGCAGCCAGTACATGGCTGGGTGTTGGTGGGAAGAAGCCATGCTTGGTCCCCAGGGCTGAGCAGCCAGGAGCTTCCAGGGCTCCAGGAGCCTGGTCCATGTTCAGCCCCCTGGATGTATGGCTGAATCACCATGTGGGACTGATGCCAACACCTTCCCAGTGAGATCAGCCACAAGAGAAGCTCCAGGGAGGTGTCTTGTTGAGGGACCAGAGCTTCTGGAGAAGGAACCTGCCCTGAGCATGTTTCTTGATGCAATTTCTCTGAATTGCTGAACATTCCTCCTTTTATTATTATTATTATTTCTAAGTGGAGAAAAAGACCTGGAGCCTTTGGATTGTGTGTGTGCAGAGGTTCTTTCTTTAACCATCAGGTTCCTTTAGTTAGGCTGGGAAGAACAGTTCGGGAGCTGCATTGCTTTGGGTGCCTCTGCCAGGAGTGAGCCACTCTATTCCCACATCCCTCTTCCCAGGAAAGACCTGCTTGGCTCTGCCCCAGCCCTTGTCACCTACACCATGCTCCCCAGGCAGGCCCAGGAGGTGCGTGATCATCGGTGGTTACACCAGGCAGGATAAGCAGCTTGGCTCCACTTAAGCTGGGAATCAATAGGGGATTAATTTGTATTAAACACACGCTGCAAAGGGCGGGTTCGCCCTTCTCCCCAAGGTGGTGTGGCCACAGATGGGACACAGGGGCCGCTGACAGACGCTTTGTACACATCACCCTTCAGCTCTCAGCCACCAGTGACCACCAGGAGCTGGTGAGAGGAGGGCTGGTGTCTAGAGAGAGCACTGGGGAGCTGGGAGCAGTGCCAGCACTGGGCTCCCACTGTCCCAGGAGCACAGCGAGACAGCTCTGTTCTCCTTCACGTGCCTCCATGCAGAGCTTCCATGGGTGCTCTGCCTCCAGCAGTGCTTTGTGTTTATGGGGCTTTTAAGGTGATTCCTATCATCTGCTTTGTCTTTTGAAGCTACAAGCCAAATCTATTCCCACTGACACCAGCGTGCTTCCATGGGAATGGAATGTGCTCCTTTTGTGCCATGGGAGATGTCTCCACTGGGTACGGGTGTGCCCAGCGAGCAGGGTCACCGTGCCAGCACATGGTGGGCCTTGAAGGTGCATCCTGCTCCTCTGGACATGAGTTTGAAAAGGGACTTTCTTGCTTTCCCTTTCCTAAAATTGCACTTTAGAGCCTATAAAAATGAAAAGCAGAGCTGAGAGAGGCCATTGCCGGTTTGTCCTCCTGCAAAGGCACCTGGCAGGAGAGGTGATGGACACGGGAGGTTGCCAGGATCCCCTGCAGCCTGGCCAGAGGTAGCCATCCGCATGTGGAGAGCTGCTCAGGGTGTGCTGTAGCAGCCAGGATCGTTATCAGCGCAGCAGAAGTCATGCAGGTGACCTTGGCAGGGACACAGCCTGCCTGCCGGGCTGGACTGACATCACTGCTCCCACCAGTGAGATTCGGTCCCAGGGGAGCAGCCTTGAAGAGGACTCTGGTGTTTGTGACTTGGGGTGTCACATCCCACAGGGACAGTGCCCTGAAGCTGTTCTCCCTGTCACAGAGAGCTGGGAAACAGCAGCAGGGTATGCCCAGCCTTCAGGACAGAGACAAGCACAGAGGTGCTGGGGCACTGCCTCCAGATCAGCTGTAGGTGTAAGTGAGCCAGGAAGGGATTCAGGAAAGACTGGTTTGTATGGGTATTGTATCCAAAACTATAGTGCATTTGGAAGGAAATGAGATTGTGATGGTTTTTTTCTTTCATGTGTTTTATGCTGATTCTACGTGTGCAGAGCAAGGCCTGGAACCAGCAGTGCGCTGCTCCCTGCTCCCTGCTCCCTGTTTCACTTTGATTTGCTTTCTCAAGAGAGGGCAAGGAATAAAAATGTTATTCGCTTTTCTCTGAAAAACTCTTGACATTTTTTCCCATAGCTCTAATACCAGAACTAACCTTTCCCTTGGGTTTTGTTGGAGGAAATCAGATTTATTGGATGCCTTGGTATTATAGTTCTCCTCTCCCCCTGCTTCCTCCCTTCGTGTATGTTATTTCTTCTCACTGTTATTTTGTACCTTCTCTCGCCAGCAGCCATTCCTGATGGTGTTTGAGCTGCTTGGGTTCAGGCAGTATCCTCCATCCCATGTCCTGCTTTGAGAGTGTCCCAGCCCACCAGATTGTGGTTTTGAACAAGAGGATGAACAGGCAGCATCATCCCATATTCCCGTGTTTGATGTTAAGTGGCAAGTGGGTCACCTTCAATAACATGTGAAACACATTTGAAAAATGCAAAACTGAAAGGGAACCCCAACGAGAGCAATGGTGGGGTTTGGATTCAGTTTTTCAAAGGCACGAGCTCATTCTGCTTGCCTCGGTCTGGCACTGCTTCGAGCACCAGCTCAAACCACAGACCTACCACAGAGAAACTGCACACGTGTGAGCTCTCCCCCTCCCGTGGCTTTGTACATACATTGTCTCCTGGGGAAACGCTCCATTTTAGGGAGCAACTGGAAATGTTTCTAACAAATTATATAAAAATCAATAGACTCCCTGCTGAAGGGTCTGCCTCCTGCCGTGGTGAGGCAGGAGAAGGCATCTCGGTGCTCTGCTCCTGCAGCTCCCATCTTGGCACGATCCTGGTTGACAACAGGTTACCCCAAGAGAAATTATAACACCCTCGTGTTCCAGTTTATAAGGTAGCAATCAGATCAGGTCAGGTTTATGATCCACCTAGCTTATTACTATCTCCATTAGTAGCTGCTAGCAGATGTTGGGAGAGAAGGATTATTACTCTCGCAATGCATACTTAGCTGGCAGATTATTGAAATTTCTTTCTAATCCTAAGCAGTTACTTGGGAGGTATAAATCCTTGAGTGATAGCACTTATATTCCTCTGTACTTTGATCTTGGCTAGCATAACCGATGATACTCTGATTAATCTGATTTCTGTTCCCTAAAAAGGTATTGTGTCCCTGGTATCTTGAGGCACTGAGTTCCACAGGGAACTATGCTTCTCATCAGATCTGGACTTGGAAATAATCGAGCTCAGAGGTACCTTCTCTGTTACGTGGGGATTTATACTCCTGTGTCCTTTGAAATTTGTTTCTTCCTTTAAGTGAATCAAATCCCCTGAATGTTTTCAGTTTGCCACAGCACAAGTTCCTCCTGTGCTCCCAGCAGCCACGTGCTTTTCCCTGCCCCACATCTGCCTTGTCCCCCTGCCTGGCACAGCAGAACCACGTGCGGTGTCACAGATGAGGGACACGCTGATTCATAGGCCTGCTGTTAATATGACAGTTTTATTTTCCACTCCTATCTAAGAACAAGCGAGACTTTCTGGACCATCACTTGCACTGAGATGTTTGTGCCTTCATCTCTCCCTCAAATGTTTCGGGTTAATTTGGAGCTGCATCAGCGTGCGTGATGGGTCCTAATTGTTCTCCAGCAGTACCTTGGATGTGCTTGCCCTGAATTTCCTCTGTCTAACATGCTGTTGAATTCCCTGAATGAGCTGGCTCCTTCCAAAGCCACTTCCACACATATCTAGTCCTGCCTGATGTTTTTCCTTCCCTGCCTTCTTCTCAATACATATGTGTTCCCCACTTAGGATGCTCCACTATTCTGCTCTACAGCCAGCATTTTGATCCCTGTTCATTGGAAGACATCCTTCTCCTTCACCTTCTGCCCTTTCCCATCCTCTTCGTTTCTCCTTCTCGGGACTGACCAGACTCAGCTGAGATCTGTTGCACAGAAGAGTGTGCTTGACCTTTGTTTGCTTTTTAGACGGCAAAGTGGCCCCTGCAGCTGAGCAGGGCTTTATAAATCTGTGAGTTCCTTCTAAGGAACTGAATAAATGCACCTTTGAAGGTCCTTGGAAGAAAAGCTTCACCACGGATTTTCTCAAGTCAAATATCCGCCCTCCCCTGCACTCAGACTTTTTTTCTCCTTTCCTCCCACCTGAACAGCAAAAAATTAGGACATGATGGGAAAGGTTGAAATGGATGGCAGTGGTTCTCTAGAGTGCAGGCTTGGCATGTCTCAGCCCTGCCAGGCTGTTTGAAGGGAAGACAAATACTGATCTCATAGCACCTTGTGCAAACCCGGCGTTGTAACCCTGGCTCCCTCCTCGGCACCGGCTGGGCCCCGGCTGGCGCTGGCTCGGGGGCTGGTGCCTGGCATCATGCTTCCAGAGGGAGGCACAAGGAAAGGCAGAAGGACCGAAAAGAAGATTAGAAAGCACGGGCCCGTTTGCAGATAATACAAGCAGAGGTTGTTGGTTTTTTTCTGGAGAAGATGAACGTAAAACCTGGTAACAGCCTTCAAATATGTAAAAGCCTGCAGATGCTGGGCAGGAGTGATGAATCCTTCCTCCTTCCCTACACCTGCATAATTTTTAAATCCCTTGGTATCTTCCCTTGTGATCACTGCTTTGCTGGAGGTTCCATCTGCCCCTGCGTAGTGTGTCCCAGGGGAGCAGGTTTGCCCCTGCCCCACGCTGTTCTCCAGCACCCTGGAGCCTCTGGCTGAAGGAGCTGTGTGATGCAGAGACACTCAGCTCAGAGATCCCAAAGGTTTAGCAACCCTTACTCAAACACCAGATCAAATTGTATTTATCCTGTATCTCATGATTTTGAAGGTCATCTTGCAGCCAGACGAGAGGAGCATGAAGGATGTATGGATTGTGCTGCCGGGGGGAGCTGGTGCTTGCTGTGGTCACACTGACAGCAGCCCGACAGCGGTGTGGCTCAGTGGCTCTTGCCTTGCTCTGAGTTTCAGTGTTGGTGCTGTGCTGGTCACACCAAAGTGCTGCCCTCTAAGCCAAGGATGTCTCCAAGGCTCCTCTCTAGGGCCCACTGGGGTCACAGCAACAACTGCTGCAACGTTCTTCAACCCTAACGTGGGACATGCCTGTGTCCGTATGGACAGCGTTGAATCAGCACCCCATACTTCTTACTCCGCTGTAAAATCTTGGAAAGCTGGTGACATCTTGAGTTAGAGATTTATTCTAGCTCCAGCATTTCAGATGTTTGTGCACTGAATGACAAACAACCGAGTCTCCCCTGCAGCCGGTTCAGCAGGGACAGCAATAGGATGCAGTACCTGCAGTGGTCAGGTGGGATCCGAACGCTTTCCTTCAGCTTTGCCTCTGCCGAGCTCAGCCTTTAGCAGGAACACATCTCTGCAGCACTTATTTATATATTTTCCCACCCCTCACTCCTCAGAGAAATCAATTCCATTCCCCAAACAATGGCGAAGGCCTTGAGGAGATATTGATCTGTGGCAGAGCCAGAGAAAGGAGCATTTGTGACACAGAGATGCTCTTTTGTAACTAAAAGATAATTACCAGATCATGGGGACACTTGCTGAATAGGATGACATTAAATAGGCATCAGGGTGAAGGGCACCAGGGCCTCAGAATGAAGCATTGGAATAGTGCTGTCCTCCCCATCAGCTCCAGCTCCTCCTCCCTGCTTCCCTCTGCCATTCCTCCTGCTCCCTACCCCAGCCCCTCCTTTTGTCCCCCCAGTCCTTCCACTTTCATCTCTCTGTCCTTTCCCCTTGGTTCCTGATTGTCCTGTTTCATCCAAATAAATACCCTATAACACTGCCCCAAAGGCAGCCCCTCCTCGCTGGCTGGAGCTCCCAGCTGCAGCAGGGATACACCCAGAGCAAGGGCGTTCCTGCCTCCCAAACCAGGGCAGCAGAAGCAGCTGCTCTCCTTACCTTGCTGTTGCTGGTACTTCCAAATCCTTGTTTATAGGTTTGCCCCCTCTTCAGCAGTGCTGAGCTCTGTAGTAATGAGCTCCATGGTGATTTTAGTAGTTTTGAGCTAAGAGGTCTTGTATGGGGCAGGGGATGTCCCCAGCTCTTAAGTTTCAGCAAACAGGACTGGGATGAGGGTGACTGCTGCAGGATCTGGAGCCCAGGTCCTGGTTTGTACTGGCCCAGGAGCTGTTGGTGGTCTCTCAGCATGTTGGTAGTAGCATGTGTGCTCAGACCACTCAGTTGCTGCTGGGTGTGGGGACCATGCCATAGCTGTGTGGGTGAGGGTAAAATCAGGGCTGGGCGTGCTGGGGGGGGTGGTCAGTAACTCCTAGAGCAAGAGCAGAGCTGCAAAAGGGATGCTTGGGAGCCTTGTCTCCATCTGTGCTGCTCCTGGGACCTCACTGGAGGCTTTTCCTGCTGGAGCAATGCCTGACACTGCCATGACTGATGGTCCAGTTTGGCTCACGGACAAGCCACTGCGGATTTATTGCCTGGGCTCCCCAAGGCATCCCTATCAGCTGCCAGCTCCATGGTTCACGGTCCCAAAGCAAAAAGGGCTTTGACACAAGGTGCATTCCCAGATCCCACATTGTCAGGCAGCTTTTCTGCCTGAACTCGGTGTTGTGGGCACTTGAAGCCACATGGGGATGTTGGGTCACAGGGCTGGATGATGATGTGATTCACTGATGACTGGGAGAGCTGCTGCCAACTGCATCTCAGGAATTGGCACAGCTCAATGTATGAAAAAACAACCCACAACTCAAAATACTACGTTGTAAAATCTCCATTTTTATTTACGCTTGCACTGATTATATTGTCTTAATTCCATGCTGTTACACTAGAAATGGTTTATGGTGCATTTTGCAAGATTAATGTAAGAGGAACGACCATCAGGTCATGGGCCCTGCATGTCCAGGAGGAAGGAGAGAGGGTCCCGTCCCTATGTGGGACATTGGGAACTGTGTGTCCCATCAGCCATCGCTGACTCTCCGTGTCTCATCCAGATGGTTCATAAAGTCTGACACTGCAGCCTGAATGCCAGCAAGGTCTGTGCTCCTGCACTCCTAAAAAACCCAGAGAGGTGCAGTCACTACCTACATTTCTGTGTGGGCAAGTGAGGCCTGGATGCCCTGGTTCTGGAGGTTTCTTTTCATTCCAGCACATTTCCAACCCCCCCTCTCCGGCACTTTGGTTCCTTTAACACCTCCTGCCTGTTATCAGCGTGGAGCTGAAGATAACTGAGTGCCTTCCCTTGCTCCACGGGTGAAAGGGCTCTGGTATCTGAGGGTGTGAGCTGATAACAGCCACAGCTACCTCCAGCTTCAGCGGGCATGGAGCTGGCACCTCTGGCTGGCGCTGCTGCCTGGTTCCCGCTGCTCCCCTGCAGTACCTTTGGGTTTTGCACCTTTGGATCCTGTCAGTGAGGTGCAGGGCTGAGCAGGGTGCTGGAGCACAAGCTGTGATTTCCATGCCTCTGTCAGCTGGTGAGCAGCCCCATGTCTGGGTGTTATTAAATGTCTCGGAGTTATTCCCTGCCATCACCAGGCGAGAGCCGGCTTCGCAGCCTGACCAGCACCGTGCAAAGACACCAGAGTAGGGCACCTTGTACCTTTAAAATCAAAAATAATAATAACAACACTAAAAAGCCCATTACCATTATTGAATAAAAGACCGACAATTTTTTTAAAAAAAACCTCTTTTAAATATTGTTGCCACGTTTCCAGCTGTTCAGATCTTCTGTATTTAGTTATTGTAACAACAAACTGCCGCGTCTGATTTGAGCAGCGGGGAGGCAGCACCATTATTCAGGAGGATTTTAAGCGGTTGGGTTTTCTTCCTCGCAGCGGTGCTCTCTCCCCAGTTAGAAGTCCCTTTGTTGCCTTGGCACCCCTGGCCGTGGTGGCGGCGATGGCACCGCGCACTGGCGGAGCGCCCTGCCAGCGCTTAGCAACACGGCCGTGCCAGGCGGCTGCCAAAGGCAGGGCAGAGCAGCTCCGAGCTTCCCCGGGGAGCTCTCACACTGCAGAGTTCGTGAGGAGAAGGAAAACAGAGCGAGTGAGACCCCGGCGGCTGCTGCTGCTGCTGCTGCTGCAGGGAGCACAGGGCTGTCGAGGGAGGTCCTCTTGGCTGAGCCGACCCTGCGGGCAGGAGGAGGTGGGGATGCTGCTGGCAGGGTCTGGCAGGGCAGGAGGGGGTCATGCTGTGTCAGCAGTTTGGCCAGACCGTAAAATCAATTAGGTTGGAGAAGAGCTCTAAGATCAGAGTCCAAACTCTAACCTGACCACCACTATGTTCACCACTAAACCATGTCCCCAGGTGCCACATCTACTACCTGCTAAATCCCTCCAGAGATGGTAACTCAACCACTTCCCTGGGAAGCCTGTTCCAGCGCTTACCAACCCTTTCAGTGCAGAAGTTTTTCCTCATATCCAATCTAAACCTGCCCTGACACAACTTGAGGCCATTTCCTCTTGTCCTATTGCTTGTTCTTTCAGCAAGGAGACCAACAGCTGCTTGTCTAGAACTTTCTTTCAGGTGGTTGTAGAGAGTGAGAAGGTCCCCCCTGAGCCTCCTTTTCTCTAGGCTGAGCCCATCCAGCTCCCTCAGCCACTCCTCACAGGACTTGTGCTCCAGACCCTTCCCCAGATCCACTGCCATTCTCCAGCACCTCAGTGCCTTTCTTGTCATCAGGAGCCCAAAACTGAACTCAGGATTCAAGGTGTGGCCTCACCGTGCCTAGCACAGGGGTCAGTTACTGTCCTGGTCCTGCTGACCACACTATTGCTGATCCACGCCAGTTGCCATTGGTCTTCTTGCCCACCTGGGCTCATGTTCAGCTGCTGTCGACCAGCACTCCCAGGTCCTTCTCCACTGGGCAGCTTCCCAGCCACTGCCTGACCTGGCTGCAGAGGTACCCAAGGCAGCATGCACAGGGTGAGCATCCTGGAGGTAGGGGCCCCGTGCTGGCTGCTTGAGCTGGATGAATGACATTAAAAAAAGGGACATGGAGACCTGTGGCTTGCTCCTGTCCTAGGGAACAAAAGGTCCTTGTTGCAGGTGGCAGAGGGGTGCAGACAAGTAATGTGGGATGGGGCCTGGCAGCCTCCCTGCAGCAGCGTGTCGAGGGCAGCTTGGTCAGGGCATCGTGTAGGTGAGATGATTGCCGAGAACTTGGTTTTGTCACCCCAAACTGGTGGGGATGGAGAAGAGCGTGGAGGCACCTGATGTGGGAGACTGCAGCGGAGGCTGAGGAGGCCGGAGAAGCAGGAGCAGGCTGAGGACAAGGACACAGCAGATTTCCTTCCTATCGAGAAATGCTATTTTGGTACCATCTCCCCAAGGTGGGGAGGGTTGGCAGAGATGTGCAAAAGCACGCAAAGACTCTCAGAAACGTCTTGAATGGCCTTGATCAGCCGGGTGGAGACAAACTGCTACCGCGCAGCCTCTGGGGACCACAGGGGCTGGTGAGCCCGGTGGGAAGGACACACAGTGTGCCTGTGTCCGTGGGACAGCCAACACTGGCAGAGCCCTCAGAGGAGGTGGCAGAAGTGGCACAAGGTGTCTGGCACAAGGTCAGCAGGTGGCTGGCAATGGCCTGGCCCCTCACCCATCACATTTCAGGTGCTGGGCCACACGAAAGCTCTGCAAACAGGAGTGACCACATTGTCCCTGGGCTCCTTGCCACCGCGATGTGTTCCCCAAAAGGTTACCTCCAACCAGAGGCGCATTGTGGGTAATGAGATGCAAATTGATAGCAAGACAATAAGACTGTCTTGTGAGCCCTTCGACAGGGGCCAGTGTTTAAAAGTCAGGCTGATTGCCTTGCTGGCAATTTGCATAGCATTAACCAGAGAGATTTTCTTTTTAAACTTGAACTTTTTTTTTCCTAGAGGTCACCTCAAAGTAATTACAGCTCTGGCAGTCGCTTCATGAAACAGAACTCTGTGGTTGTGGCTGGAGTGTGAGGAGGAGACTTACCCAGAGTGGGGAGTGGGGACTCCTGTCCATGTGAACTGGGGTGGGTTTTAGTGAGTGCACTGAGAGAGTTCAGTGAGAGAGTCCCACTGGGTGTGTGTGGGTGCTGAGCACCGCGTCTGCAATGGGAGACACCAGGGCTTGAGTCCCAGCACATGAAAAGTGATCAGTCCCCTCTGTTGTTATCTCCAGCGCAGGTACAACCTCCTCGTGGGCCTCACCTGCTTTGCTGGGCTGGAATGGCCTAGGATGACCCTGCTCCCCGTTTGGGATGCTGTGGTGAAGCAGGCTGGGAGAGCCAAGCCCTGGGGTGTGTGCACCTTCTCCTTCTGCGCAGTTTAGTTCAAGCAGGGATTTCAAGCTTTTTTCTTTGAAGTCATGGAGACCTCAGCCAAGGAGTCCTACAGGAAAGTGGCGTCAGACTGCTGGGGGCACTGTGCCTGCTCTGCTCTGACCTGGGCCATTTGCTTTGACAGTTGAATTCTTTGGATTTCAAGCGGGCAGATGTCCCTCAGTCTTGCAATTGGACAAGATGATTACCACAGGTCACTTCCACCGGAACTGCTCTGTTCTGTTCTACTCTACCTTTCTGGTTTTTAGCAGGATGATTGCTTAGCGTAGATCTTTGTAACCCATTTGGTTCCACCGAGGCGAGGAGCAGTGCTTTCCCTGGCAGCTCTGCCAGCGCCCCTGAGGAGCAGCTTGGAGCAGTGAGCAGCTTGGAGGGAGATGGGGCTGCTCTCTTCTCTGCAGCAAAGTGTCTGCCCGGCCTGCGAGCAGGCATGAGCCTCTTCAGAGGTTCAGCTACGGCGCTGCAAATACAGAGCCAGGCAGTGCTCTGACAGAGCACCTCTCGTTATCGAGGCTGTCTTCAAGACACGAAGCACGTGCTCCGTGCTCAGCCATCCCGTGTGGACATGGGATGGTCACTCCAGATGGTGTCTGTCGGGCGGATGGGCTCTGCCGCCGGCCGTGCCGCGGCACGAGCGGTCCCCGCACGGCAGCACAGCCCTGCCGTGGGAGGCAGCGAGTCGGGGCAGTGATGGGTTTGAAGAGCCAGCTGGACAATTTTATCACCATTAATATCATTTGTAGTTATGCAGGCCATGGCTATGATACAAATAATTAAATCTCATGCTTCACAGCATCAGCTGATCGCTTGCTGCAGTCAGGAGTGAATCTCCTACACAGAGCGCACGCGAGTGATTAACTCTGTTAGAGGGGTTGGTTTAGATCTCCTTCCTCTGGCTTGTTCTTCAGTTTCCTTTCTCCTGGCTGCTGAGTTGTGAGGCTCAGCACCAGGACATCCCTTTCTCCACCTTCACAAAAGCCCTGCTGTTGTAGGATGCTGGAGATGCTCAGAGAAGATGCCATTCCTGCTCCTGCTGCCTGGTCTGCAGGTAAATCTGCCTCCTGGGGCATCCTCTGCTCCCACCCAGGGGCTTCAGGCCATGTGCTCATTTTCCTCCCACCTTCTGGAAGTCCTCAGATCCTGAATCCTTGGGATCTTTCTCTCTGGACTGCCACAAACCACCAATCGTCTCCTGCCAAGCCGGTGTGTGGCCATGACCTCATCTCACAAAGTTCTTCAGCCTCCTCCTCATCATCAGCTGGAGAGGTTCCATTTTCCAGGCTGAAGTCAGCTGGATACACACACATCATTTCCTTTCTCCATGGCATTGTTTTACCCTGTCTTCAGCAGACTGTTGGAGGTGTTTGGCCCGAGAGCGGAGCTCACAACACTCCTCTGGGTTTGTCAGCAGCTCTGGCACCCTTGATTCTCCATCCCTTGGGCAGCCCCTTTCCAGGACAATATCCCAGCCAAGCCTGGAAGGATGAAGATCAGCAGTGTGATGGCACCAGGTTATTGACCAACACTGTCTTAGCAGGTCACTGTGGCACTGTTCCTTCTTAGCTGGGAACAGCAGAGCTGTTCCTATGACTCTGCCTTGTCAAGGGAGTCAGGCTGGGGAAACTGAGCAGAGAATATTTTTATAGTTTTCCTTCTAAGTTTTTTTTCCTCTTTCCCTCTTTTTTTTTCCCATTCCTAAAGATTGAGTATAATCAGAGCTAATCAGAAAATTATGAGCTGTCTGATTGCTGATTAGATTCCTAATGTTAATATAGTCAAGAAGCCTCTCTTAGTGTTGTATTTTAAGGGAAGTGTAAAAATAACATCCTAGAAGGAGCAAACCAGAGCTGCTGGAGCAGCAGGAAACCCAGCACTGGCAAAGGAGAGCAGGGTTTCACTGCTGGCAAGAATTCAGGCCAGCAGAGAGGGAAGGGACAGGACCTATCCAAACTGCATCCAGGTGTGAGTGGGCTGCAGAGCCTGGGAGGAAGAGTAAAACCAGCTCTTCCCACAGGTTAGCCCTGGAACACACCCAAACCTAGGAATTTTGCTGCTGTGCTCTGGAAAAAGGCCTGCAGCTTCCTTACTCGTTTCCCTTCCCAGCAAAGAGAATTTTCACAGATTATTTAGTTCATGCATCTGCCAGCATCATGGCCCACCTCACCTGCTGCTGCAGGCAAGGGGCAGCCTCAGGTGATGGGGAAAGGGAGCCTGGGATGTAGCCAGCACCTCTGAGTGGGACCTGCAGAGACTTGCTGATAGTGGTGGAACAATCCACTAGAGATACCCTCTGGGGTGCTGGTGAGCACAGAGAGGATGCTCCTGATCCAGGTGGGAGCTGAGAGAAATCCTTGTCTGCTTGTGCTTGGCTGAGCCGTCACAAAAATCTTCAGAGCCTTCCAGACGCAGATTTATAGGAGGAGACACTGCATGGTGGCGACCCAGGACTGAGGCTTTACCCTTTTTCTGTATTTAAGCACTGAGGATCAATCCATGGGGCTGATGCCTCAAGCAGTGCAGCAGAGCTGCCAGCCCTTTCCACCACTTTCCTCTGCAGTCCCCGCCGGCAGCGGCTCAGCACTAACTCTGGGGCTGAATGCAGGTATTATGTTCTGGCACACCAATGTTCCTGTTAATAAGCTCCTCGCCATTCACAGGGTGTTTTACTTTGATTCATCCCGACGGCAGTGCTGTATAATGGACTATATACTGTAATTGTCCCCCATTGTCACTACTTAATAACTTAGCACGATGTTATCGCAGCCATGCGCAGGTTTTTTTGCAAACTTTGATGAATAATATTTTGTTCTTAGTGAATTTAAAAAAAAAAAAAAGAGGGAATGGTGAAAAGAGGCAGAAGTTGGACAGAAGTCTGCTCTAATTGCAGAGTGGGCTTAATAATAGAGATGTCCGTAGCAACATCCAGGCTGCTTTTGTTTCTGAGTCTCTGGGAACATCCACTGGGCCAGCCAGGATGGAGCTGCTATTAAATACCATTTAGTTTTTAAAACATCTTGATCAGCAGGAATTGGCTCTGTGCTTGGGGAATTTGGGCTTTGCTTGCTCTTGACAAGTCCGAGCTCAGGCACAGCAGGTGGGATCCACGTTAGTTTCCACAGACAGGGATAAGGGGTGTGATAGCCATGGGGTGATGCTCATGGGGTGGGTGCAGGAGCCATGAAATGATGAACAAGAGTGCAAATGTTGCTCATTCTGCTGTGGATGGCTCAGGCGTGGCAACAGCCTCAACATCTGTCTGGCTATTTGGGGAGAACCTTGGGTTCAAGGTTGAGCAGCTGCAGGTAGAAGAGCTGCGCTGGAGCCTGGGCTGGCCACGCTGGAGCTCACTGGCTGCCTCTCCAGGTTGGATGTGCAACATCCCACCAAATATTTGTGACTCCCAAGCATTTGTCAGCATCTCTGAATGCTTATGGTACCTGACTCCATGTCTAGCAGGGGAAGGAAAAATCCAGAAGAGATCAAACCCTGACTGTGATAAAAAGGAAGGTGGGGAGGTGGATGCCTGGGCTGAAGTGCCCAGGGTGGGAGGCAGGGGAGGGCTCCTCGGCATCAGGTAGGGACCTAAATGAGTTTTTCCCTGTAACACATGTCCTGACCTTTTTTTAAAAATGAAATCTATTTTATTAATTTTTTTCTTTTTATCAAATCCATCCATGAAACATTAAAGATATGACTGTGGAAAAGGTCAAGAAACGTGTAGTTGTTGAAAACTTGTTCCACTTGATGGCTTTTCCCTTAGGGAAGCTCCTCAGCGCTTTCTCCTCCCCCACCTCGGTCTCTAAAACAAAAAGTGTCAAGTTGCCTTGAATGTTGGGTTTAACAGAAACAGCAAACCGTGTTCCTGGAGCAGGACAGAGGGAAGGGCACTGCAGGTTCCCTGGGGGAGCTGCTGCGTCAGCCCAGCATTGCACACAGGGAAAACCTGAGCTGGGAGGGATTTCTCCCCACAAACACAGACCCCAAAGGAGGGTTGTAGGGTCTCCATCCGTGCCGGAGCCATGTGCCTCAGGGAAGGGAGAGGCTTCTCAGGGGGCTGGTCTGCAGTGAGGCCATATCTCAGGCAGAATTAATGAAGAGAAAGCCCAAGAAGTGTGTGTACTGGTAAGCTGTCCTGGTTTCAGGACATGTGCTTTGAGTCCTTCTCGTTGAGATGGATGAGTGTTGAGGTCACTGTGAGCTGTCACATTGGGATCAGCCATTTGGTGGCCTCCCGAACTTGCTCCCTTCCACCTCCCTGAAACTTCCCCACCCCACCTGGAGCCACTGGGGCTTCTTTGCTGTTTTTCTGAAAGTTTGGGCAAAGCTGGTTCCAACTATTGTCCTTAGTTTTGGAGCTAAATACCACTAAAAAGTCCTTTTTATGACTTTTTGCACTGCAGTTGCATTTTTTTTTGGTGTTTAAAACTGACAGTGTCAACTGCTCTGCTCGTGTTTCTATCACAGTGGCAACAGGGGCCTGAGTAACTGCTCAGTGTGTCCAACCCCTCTCAGACTGCAGCTGGTGGCACTGGAGGACAACAGAAAGATGTCACATGTGTCCCTGAAGGGTTCCAAGGGGGGAGGTTTTGTGGGTTTCTCTCAGGGTTTGCTGGGGTGGTGGGCAGGTGGTATTTTGGGGCACTCTTGTGGGAATTTGTGCACGCTGAAAATCTGCCTTAGCATAAAAACCCATGAGCGGAGGAGCTGTGGCTGCGCCGGGATGTGCCACATGGAAATCCCCGCGCGGCAGCAGATAATAAATGAGGTGCTTTTTAAAGCTCGCACATCACAGCGCAGCAAGAGGTGACGCCTTAAAATAAATCGATTGTAAGTGGTTTCCAGTACAAACTTTCAACAGCCTCCGCTTGAATGAAAGGCGAAGAGCTTAAGGGGAGCATTTCAAAGGCACAAAAGGCTTCAAGCCCACAGAGCAGGGAGCCAGGGGCCTGCCAGGATGCAGGCTGCATTTTGGGTTTTCAGGGATGCCCTCCTGCATCTCACAGGAGCTTCTGTGTTGTTGGCACCATGTGGGGAACTGCAGGGAAGGGAGAGCCACTCCTTGAACTTCTTACTCATCTTCACGTGGGACTTACTTCTCCAAAATACGCAAGGATAATGATAAGGAAGGATTTGGGTTTTTTTTCTTTGAAGACTCTGGCTGCTAAGACATGGCCAGGCAAATTCCTCCTCCTGCCCTAGTGACAAGCTGTATCACTTCCTTTTTTTTTCCTTTATTTTTAAAAAACCCTGTTCCTCCAAGCTCTAAGTAACATTGATTTTTAAGTGCAACTATCTCTTATAATTGCTGCTGAAACGCCTTGTGGTTATTGTAACAGATTTTGAACTGTGACAAGTCCTTCTTGGCCATCGTAGCAGGAGGTCCACAGGATATTCGAGTGTGGTTTAGGGAGCACCGTTTGTTTGAATGTTTGGAGTATATTTGGGAGGAGACGGGGCTGGAGCAGTGGGCTGAGATGGTCACTAACATGCTGACCCTTCCAGCACTGCAGAAGGTGAGCCTGCCGGGGCACCACATGCTGGAAGAGGCCGTGTCTCAAAATCCTTTGTGGGAGCCATGTCCCTCCAGTCACCCATGCCATGGGAGCCACAGCGCACTGGTACGGGGGGAAAGGAGATGGAAGGAGCCCAGGGCAGCAGTGTCTCCTCCTCCACAGCCTGGTGAATCGCCTGCTGTCACATTTCCCAGCTCTGACCCTCCAGCAAATGCATCTTGACCTGAATTATTTCTGGTCATCTGAAACCTTACTGTGCTGCAAGCAGCTGCTTGTCACCCAGCAGGAGAGTCCCCAAGCCCTTCCAGTCGTGGCAGAGCTCTGGCAGATGTGCTGCACTGTGCCAGGATGCTGTGTCTGTGCCCAGTAGCTCACCCCCCCGTCCCTGCAGCTGTCACCCAGCACACGGCAGGACCCTGGCATGAGCTGTCCCCAAAGCAGACAATGACAAGAGCTGTGAGTAGCAGCACCTTACGAGGCTTTTAGCCTGGCAGACCACCACTGAGGGGCTTGGATTGGGATGGGCAGCCCTGACACTGCTGAGACACATTTATCTCACCTACAACCAAAAATCAACTCTGGAGCCACATTTCTCGGGTGGTTTGAATCCCTCACCCCTCCGGGATGCTGCTGACATGCCCCAGCTCTTCAGCACCTCCTGGGAGGCAGCCACCAATATTCCAGCTTCATCCCAGGAGAGACTTTTTTCCTTGACAGCCAGAATTTAAGACTTTTACTGGTCTGACTGCTGTGGAAGTGGGAACTTCCATCAGGAACAGACTGGGCTTTCTCTGCCTTGCTCATCTTGTGAGCTGGTGCTCCAAAAGAGAGCAAGAACTGTGAAATGAGCACCATTTAAAGTTGCTGGGCACAGAATGCTTGGAGAGCTGTGCTGCCACAGGGCAGGTGAATGCTGCTGCTTGGCTCTCCTCTGGCTGAATGTTGGGATCTCAGAGCAGAGGTCCCTGCTTTCCTCTCCCATCTACAGAAGATGCGGAAGGCTACCATGACTGCAAATGGCATGACAAAGGGGATGGAGGAAAATTATTTTTCTCATATCCTGAGCAGAGGAGGCAAGTGTGCCTGGTTTGGCTTCCCAAGGGACCACCTGCATCCCGAAGCCGGACACAAGCACATTCCAGCAGGACTTGAGCATGATGACATTTAGCAGTACTGTTTAAAGTCATCTCTAATGCAAGAGCAAAGTTTGCTGCCATATGTCCAGGGTGAAAGGCAGGAGGATGCAGGATGAGGCAATGCCAGTGTGGCCAAATGCTCCTTCTGCTGACACCCCTCAGAGGAAGGGGACAGAGAGAGGCCAAGCCTGCCTGCACCTGTTCCTGGCCTCATCTCTCCATCCTGCATCCCACAGCTCTGTCTCACTGCTGATGGAGGTGGGGGCAGATCCTGCACCCTGGTGTGTGCCCTTCCTCCCCCAGGAGGGATGGGGCAGGAGCCAAAGAGGGTCTGAGCAGCTGAGCTGAGGTTTTGCTATTGCTGGTCCCCAAGGGCAAGTGTCCCCATGGGTTTACAGGGCACAGTGCCCCTGCCCTCCTCCTCCCCTCCTGGCTGACAGGGAGCAAGGGCAGAGCTCCTCTCTGCTTGTGATTTTGGAAAGCAAGTGTCCACCCTAATGGAGGCCAGGAACTCCAGGAGAAGGGTGACAGAGAGAGGCTTTTCTGCAAGGGGAGAAGAGCTGAAGAGAGCACCAGGCACGGTTCGTGCCACAGGACGCCTGGTTCTCTGCACTGTCCTTTTGCCCTTGGTGCTTTGCTGTTTGTGGGAAGTTCAGCTCTTCTGGAGACCTGAGCAATATTTTGGGGTAGGAGAAACACCCTGAGCAGTGATACTCTCCCTTTCCTCACCATCTCTGCAAAGACATTGGTACCTCTCTTCTTGGGATGTTTCACTCCTCCCCTCCCTGTGGTTGTTGGGATGGTGGTGGTGTTTCCTACTGGTAAAAATTACAGCTCTGGAGAAGAAGGAGAAGCAAGAGATGCTGACAGGGGAACAAGAGCCACATGCTGCTGGCCTGCAGAGCCACGAGTTACTGAGGTGCTCAGTAAACTGGTGGATACTGTGGCTCTGGGGCTCATCCCAGGCCTGCAGTGCCAGATGCTGGCTGTGCCACTGCCCCGTGTGGGATCTGCAGCAGCTCTGGCTCTGGTTCAGCTCCAGGTTTGCACTTGTGACCTCACTGCTGGCAGGGCTGGCTCTGCAGGAGGTGTCCCTGCTCCCCGCCCTGCCAGACCCCAGCAGCAAGCACCAGCTGGTACAGTGCTGAGGTCTGGGAGCCCGTGGAGAAGTTACCACGTGCTCTTTGCTAGTCGCTGGGGCTTTATTTGCCCTTCCATGAGCACCAGCCAGTGCTGGCTCCAGCCCCATCCTCCCTCATGCACAGGCTGGATGCAGGCGCAAGAGAAGGAGAGATGGGCTCTATCCATCCCTCTCCTTCCACACAGCCAAGGGAGTTATTGACAAACAAGTTAGTGCTTTGAAAGAAAAATGCCGCAGCATATTTGAAGCTGCTTCCATGATCAATACTGAGCCGTGGCTGAGCCTGCTGCCGACTGGATTTCAGATGATGGCTGTGGGGGTAATAAGAGCCCTGGGATCAACTGTCTCGGAGATTATTACAGGATGAGATGCTTCGCTGCTTTACAGTGTTTACTCAAGATTTATATTCCCTGTGTGTACGTAAGGGGGTTGTCGTCTTTTGTTGCTGGTTGATCATTTTTTGGTGGTGACGCGCATGCTCTTGGTAGGGTTTGCTTAGGGGTGAATTCTGTGAATGGGGAGGGGATGTGCTGCGGATGGGAGGGAGAGCTGGGGTGGAGGCATCCTGGAGCTGGTGGCAGGAGGTGGGACCGTGAGAAGGTGCCCTCTGCTCTGATGCGTGCAGGCAGAAAGGATGGAGACGTATGAAGCACATGGAATGGGCTTTTGCCTTTCCAGATGCTCTGCAGTGACAGGTGAGGCTTCAGGGTGCCCTGGCCGTGGAATAGGGGTTGGTACCAGAGGAGAGCACTTGTGCCATCCTCATTCCTTCATTATGGAGGAGCAAGAGCTGCAAAACCAGCTCCTGGGGGATGTTCCTGCCTGGGGCTTGAGTTCCTTGGCTTTGACATATATGTTTGGTTTTCACCTTCTTGCCTTAACCTTTCAGTGGCATTTTCCTGCCCTGGGCGGAGGGCTGGAAGGTGTGATGCTGTGTGGCACTCCCCGGCCTGGTAGCGAATCTCCAGCAAAGATGTCCCCTCCCAGCTGTGTGCTGGGCTGCGGGAGGTTAATGCACTTCAGAGCCTCGGGGAAGGCGCTTCGATGAGGGTGATAAGAGCCTGAGGGAGTTAAATGAAGGCTTAGCAGGAGCAGCTCTCCCTCGGAGCAAATATCCCTGGGCACACACAGCTGCTGCGTGACAGGCCTTTGCTGGGGCTTCCACCCTGGCTGTGGGGAGAAGCCAGGAACACCATCCCAGACTGCCTGAGGAGCATCCCCCAGCATCAGCAGAGGCTTGGGGCACCTGTGAGGAGGCTTGGACACAGAGGTGGCATTGCTGCTGTTACACAAGGCTGCTCAGTCTCTTTCTGCAGAATGTTTGCTGTAATCCCGTTTTATAAATCCAGCATTGGTCTTTGGCCTCCCTGGGCTCTGCTCTGCTGCTTCCCGAGTTAAACCCACTGATCTGACTGAGGCAGGAGCAGCCAGGGCATGCTTATTGCTATGGTGGCCTGGGAGAAGAGATTTGGTAAATCATTGGACCAGTTTCCTTTGGAAAGAGTCTGTGTCAAAACATCAGAGCAATGCAGGATAGCCCCAGGTGTGATGGGGGAGAAGGGGTGGCAAGGAGGAGGTGAGCATTGGCCCTTGGGTGTCTGCTCCATCAGAGACAATCGATACTCCTGCCTGCTGGCCCCTGAAGCAGTGGGAATGCCAACAGCAGGGATGGTCCCCTCCACTAGAGGGGAGGTCATGGTTCCTGCCTGTGCCAGCTCTGGTGCTCCGAGCATTCCCCACTGCCACACCCCCAGCAGCTTCAGGGCGTCAGACGTGGTGTCCCCAAAAGGTGCTGCTGGGGGCGAGCGCACATGGGTGAGCCGTGTTCAGGGTGGGGTGAGTGAGTTTGTGGGGCATTGGGCTGAGGAGCAAGGTCCTGGAGCAAATCCAGGGAAAAGCAGCAGCCGTGTGTCTGGAGCTGCCATCCCCTGGACAGACGGATCGTCACCCACCCTGTTGCCCCTTTCCTTTCCTGCACAGCTTTTGGCAGGGAGGGCATGTGCCCAGCCGTGTCACCCTTGCTGCCACCTGCCCATCCTGAGTCCATGGCATCCTCGAGGCTCCTTAATCCCAGGCAAGCTGGTGTGCTGAGCAGGGAGCTCCTGATGGATCTGCCCTGGTGAGCAGCGAGGCAGAGAGGAGCTCTACACGGAATACAAACGAGGCTGGGGCACGATAAGCCCATGCAGCACCTTCCCCCTCACACACCCCGCTGACGGGATCTCCAGACACCAATCCCTTGCAAATCTCCTGCTGGCCTTTCATAACCTTCAGAGTCGTTTCAGTTCAGTGTTTTCAGCCTCTAAATCTCCTGTCCTTAGCCCTGGGTGACTTCTGGGGAAAGAACCATGCTCCTTAAAGTGCCAGGGCAGTCTCTGCACCACAGCCTGCTGGAAATCTGCAGGTATTTCAGACCCATGCTTTATTTTTGGTAATTCCTCTAATTTTTATTGCTGTTTGAACCCCACAACAGATCCCCAGGTCTGAAATCTGGAGAGGTTTTGGTGGCTGCCCTGTACCCTGCCAGGCTCTCTGGTGCACTGCCTGCATCCTGGGCATCTTACAGTCCCTGCACGCAGCACACCTCGAGCTGGTCTGATTGATCTGTAACACTTGAAAAATAATGGTTTAATCATTATTAAGGATTAGAAATAATCCTTGAGCTGTATCGATCACAATAGCATTATTCATGATGAACTCATTTGGCATTAATGGGGACGTCCTGCAGCAGCGTGTGGCTCTGGGCAGACCCGTCACCTTCCCTGGGGAGCTGTCCGTGGGGTTTGCGGGAGCAGCAAGCCCTGCCCTAACAAACAGCTCCAGGTCCTGCAGTCCCAAATAGCCCCCTTGGGCAACCCGTTCTTGTTGGCACCGTTTTGGAGGGTCCTGAATCCAGCAGTCACCCATCCTGTTTATGTCAGCAGCCCATCTCCAGGCAGGGGCTGGATGGGCTCCCTCCAGCACCAGTCAGGGATGTGACAGGATGGGACTGCTCCCCTGGGAGCCCCCACGTGGCATCGCTCCGGGTCTGCCCCCGCACAGGGACGGGGGTGAGCAGAGCATCCCCTGTTGCAGAGGAGGGATGGCTGGCTGCCTGCTTGGCCCCTCTTTCCTCCCAGTCACCGTCTTGATCATGGGACTCAAATGTCTTTAGTGAGGAAAATGTTCCAGAAGCAACAGCTGGAGGGCTCTGGGGGCACTTCTCCTGTCCAGTGGCAGCCAGGAGCCAGCACAGCACCCTGCTGTGGCTGTGCCACCCTGCTGTGGGCTCCCCCATTCCTGCAACGTGCTATTTATCAAACAAGAACATCTGGATTTCCTTTTTTTTTTTTTTTTAAACCAAAATTGTGTCTGGTTTGACTTTGACAAATTGACATTTTCCAGAGGAAAAATATCTTCTGTCGAAGTGTCGTTCCTGGGCGTAGCTGTCCCCTGCTGCACCATTTGCAAACCTCCAGGCACTTCGCACAAGGCGATGAATGGTTAAAGATGTCCATAAATCTTACCCCAGCCCATAATAAACAAACACACTCTTATCAAGGATAGAAAAATGCATATTTCATCACCACTGCCTTAAACGCAACTCAGAATAAATGCTTGTCTTTAATCAGCCATCTCAGTATATAAACAGAGCACAAAAGCTTGGGGGGATGAGGTACAGAATTGGGCCACAGATTTTCTAGGCAGCTCTTGGGGGCAGGGCTGTAGCTGTGCAGGTGAGACCATGAAAAACTGCCCTGAAAATTCATATTACTTGGCTTTTCTGTCCAGCCACGTGTTGTTTCCCATTCCCTTCTGCCTGCCACTGGAGCCGTAAGGATTTTGCTTCAGTGTTCAGCTGATAGCTCATCTTTCCCCTTGGATGCTGGCCACTGAAAGCAAGCACTTTGATTTGGAAATCAAGATTAAGAGAAAGAGAAAAGATTAAACAGGGAAGTTTCGACCAGTACGTGCTGAGATTATGCAGTGATGGATTCGTGTGTCCCTGCATCTGATAAGAACAAGCTGCATTCTCAGGCTGGGGAGGGCCAGATCTGTGATGTCTTTCACCTTACTTTTGAGTGCCTGTGCTTTGCCACGCTCACAGAAATACAGCATCTGCTGCCACAGCCCTGCCTGAGCCACTGTGCCAGGGCTGGGGCTGCCTCTTTCCTGCATGGGCAACAGGGACACTGTGGCACCTGAGGACTTCCTTTCCTCTGAGAATCCATGTGGAAGGGCTGAGACATTTCGCATCCCCGTGTGCCAGTGGGAGTGCTGGAGGAACTGGTGACAGTGGGGACAGCAGCGGTGACCTGTGACTGTGCCCAGGGCTCGTGTGTGTGTGTGCTCTTATAGCTGGCCACTGTTCAGGCCCTGGGGAAATAATTTCCCAGGGATATCACTGGGCTTCACTGCTGCCCCTGTGGGTTCCCACTGCCTGCCACATCCCTGATGAGCAAAGGAGTGCTTTTTCATCCTGGGATCCGTGGTTCATGCCGTGGAAGTCATGCATGTACTAGCACTGGGAATCTTGTGGTCATTACATGAATCTCTGTGCTGCTGCCCAGGCGGTGATTTGGGGTTGTTACTTAGCCCAAGATGTCACCTCACTGTCAGTGCTCCTTCCTCCTCCCAGCCAATTCAGTGTCTGAAAACAGCCAGCGCTTGCCTGTCTCTGCTCTGGCTGCCAGCACCAGTTGCATGAAGCACAGCATGTCCATCCCCCCGTAGGGAAATATATCTGCAGGGAAATGAGGAGCAGGCGAGGCAGGAGCCTGTGCTGTAGGGCACATCTTTGCTTGCTGTCTCCCACTAACTCTCTAGGGAGCCCTCTCGGGACTGCAACAGCCTCGAAAGCCTCGTGGCCTGTTAGCCCTGTACAGATTAGCCCCTGGAGCTGAGACCTGGCAGTGTGTGTCCCCTGGGAGCCGTGTACAGCTGGTGGCAGGTGGGGAGCAGGCTGTGCTGAGTGCTGCAGGACCAGACATAAACCCCGTGCCCCTGTTAGCAGTGAGTGTCCGGCACCCAAGGGTCTGGGTGGCCCTGGGCTCTGCGGGCTGGCTGCCCCCCACTGGGTTCTGGTGCTGATCAGGTTGTACAGCCCTGGTAGGCAGCTCCCCAGGCGGCTGCCCACCAACCTGGGTGCCTGGGGCTGGTGAGGGATGGAGCAAAACATGCTCGTTTTGCTCTTGGCTTTATTTTCTTAGGGATAGGATCCTGTAGAAAGCCTGGAGCTCCTGCCCTGTGTGTCCCCTTTGGCCCCACAAAAGGCCAGATTGCAGCTTCTTCCAGGCACTGCAGTACCCCAGGGACTGCCCAGTCTCCAGCCCTGCCCTGCTGCACCCTCTGTGCTGGTGAGGGGTTTCATGGCTGAGCATATGCCCTGGTGCTGAGCATCGCCCTGTCCTGCTTCTGGCAAATCCCAGTTCCTCTGCTTACCCCACTGTGGGCATGGGTATATGAAGGGGTTAAATCTGGGTGGGGCAGCACTGTGCACCTCTGGGCCCCAGCAGCGGGGAATTCTGAGGGAGTTTTGAAGCATTTCGAAGGGTCTGCCCTGCTCTGCACAGAGCTGGGGGCTGTCAGTACAGGGACCTGGGTTCAGCCCTTGCCCTGTGCACCAAGAGCCTGCCCTGCTCTGGCAGGATGCCGACAGCTGCCAGGCTGCAGGGGCTCAGCCCCGGGTGAGTTCAGGTGGCAGCGATTCCTCTGGAGATACTGGCTTGCTCCAGGAAAGGCAGGAGCAAGCAGGAAACACTGGCTCCCCGTCCCTGGAACAAACTTCCAGGGTGCTGCCCACAATCCCTCCTCCTGCCCCCTTGCCAGTGCAGCAGAGGGGTGGCAGGGTGCTGCAGAAACCCCCAAACAGGGGTGCTGGGGCAGCACCCGTGCTCCTGGGATAGTGTGGGCAATGCCTGGATCCTCTTGCATTCCTTAGGCTCATTTCTCCTCTCCCATTTGCTTTGCAGAGACTTGCCAACGCAGCCGAGAAATTCCAGAAGGCTCACCACTGGCAGGACAACATCCGGGTAAGGCTCCATGCGCACTCCCACCCCTTCCCTCCTTCGGTGTGACTCTTGGCACAGGAGTCACTGTCCCATCCCTCCTTGCCACGTTCTTGTCCCCGTCGTGAGTCGCTGCTGGCTGTGCCGCGCTCGGCACGCCCCGGCCCCGCCGCCTGCCAGCGCTAACGAGAGCAAATGAAGTGATTCTGAGCTCGTTTGCAGCCTCGCCTCAGCCTGCACACACCGTGAGCAGAAGGCAGGAGGTGAAGGTCGAACTGACAGCTCAGCTCGGAGGAGGTGGGGGCTGAGGAGACTCCTGCACCCCCCGTCTCCGGCAGCCACTGGGTTTGGTGCCGAGGGGGACCTCGCAGCGGTGGCTCATCGGTGGCACATGCCAGCAGTTGCGGTGGGGGCTGTTTGTGGGGAAGGAGCAATCTGGGCTGGGAGAGGGAAGACGCGGGTTTAATGATTGCATTTGACTTTGTAATTGTGGCGGTGATAGCACTCAGCGGGAACCTGAAGGATTCTGTCTGGAAATGCTCTCAAATTATAACCGTAATACAAAAGGAAGGAAAGATTGTTTTTCTCCCAGTGCGAATGAAGTCTGCGATAAAAAATACTCCTGAGCCATCCAGCCCCTTCCTCTTGGGTAGGGCCACATCCTGCCCAGCCCTGAGGAACTCCCTGCAGTCACTGCAGGGGACAGCCCCACTGCCAGGCCGTGCTGGTGTGTTTTGGGGGGTATTTCACAGTCTGAGCTGCTGCTGCTCACACAGACCTTCCTGCCATAGGTGATGGTCGCCAGGGTTTGTTGTGGAGAGGAAGAGGTGGGAGGAGCAGAAGAGAAGGCGAGGAATTGACCTGCTTGGCTTTCATTTGCCGTGTGGCCAGTGTGGGGTGGACACTGGTGGCTGATTTTGTGTCCCACGGGCACCCATGGAGCAGGATGAGCTCACAGGGGTCTTCCTGTCTGCATGGGAGCACTGGTGACTGTCACCTGCTCCCAAGAGGCCAGTGCCGAGGAGGTGAAGAGGATAATGAGATTTGGTGCAGGCACCTGCCGATGCCAGTGCTGGTGCCACGCCAGGACCTCGGCTCAGGGCTCCCAAGGAAAGCTGAGAGAAGTGCAGGGCAAGCTTTGGGCATCTCGATCCCTAGTGCTGACCCAATCTCGTGTGTCCTCCAGGGTCAGGAAACACATCCCTGAGCTGCACCTGAAGCTTGGCTCTGGGTACCCCAGGGACACTGTGATGGCCCCATGCACCCCATGCTGGGCTGGCGCCTGGGGTTGGATGCCTTGTGACCAGGCCTGTGCAGGGTGGGCAGAGGTGGCACAAGGTCACTGCATTTTGTAGCAGTCACTGGGTCTTCTGCTCATCCTTTGGAATGCAGGGATGGGGTCCTGCTGCAGGGGCTCTTCACAGCCCCAAAGAGCTCCTTCTCCAACCAGACCTGGCTGCCTTCCACTGCCAGGGGAATAACAGTCAGGATACAAAACATGCTGGGAAAGGCTGTAGTGCTGGGGAGCTCTTGGCTCATTTTGCCATTCACGGCACAAACCTTTCAGAAATCCACTTTCACAGAAAAAAAAATATTTTTAATAGCACTGTTTGCAACCACTTAATCAAGGTAATTAGGAGCGAGTCACCCAGAAACAATGTGCAGCGATGCGTCACCGCAGAGCTCGGCGCAGCTTTATCAGGACAGCCCAGGCCTGGCTGGGACACTTGATGGACTGGTCCAGCTCTGTGCACAGCCCCCAGGGTGCTGGGCATCAGCCCTGCCTGCACCAGCCCCAGCTCCCGAGCAGAGCAGAGGGATGGAGGGGCTGTGCACATGTCTCACTGCCAGGATCGAACCTCCTTTTTCTGCCCTTCATCCCCGAAATGGCCGGGCATGGTCAGTCCCGTGTGCCAGCGCCGCTGACCCTGGCTCTGCAGCTGCCCCCAGCATGTTGCCGGGGCTGGCACGGGCAGCGGGCAGGGAAGGCGGCAGCACAGCATCCCAGCTCCTCCTCTCCTCCCTTCCCACCGAGCAGCTCGTTCCTCCCGGCTGCAGCTCTCCCCTCCTCTCCCAGCGTGTCGCGTCCTAACCCCGCGCCGGAGTCGATGACAGATTGCGGCGAGCGCGGTTATTTTTGTGTTTCCATCCAAAGGCGCCGGCAGATGCTGAGTGTTTGCGCTGCATTAGTGCTAATGGCAGCCCCATTAAACCTCACTGCAGATGGGTTGCTATGGAAGTCCGGAGGAAAATGAAGCAGGAGCAAGAGCCTGAGCGGCTGGGAGCTGCTGCCAGCAATCACTCACGATCCATCTCTACAGGGAAAGTTGCTTTTTCCTTTCTGTTTTCTGGTGTTTCCAGCTACATGCTGGCCATGCTGGCCTTTCTGGAGCTGAGTTCAGCCTCCCACCTCAGGGGGCTTTGCAAAGTGCCTCCCTGTTCCCCAAACAGTCCCCTCATCCTGTCCTCCCTCATCCCTGCTCCTTATGCTTGCCCACCCTCAGGCCCCCCACATCTACCAGCTGTGCCATGCCAGGGCTGTGTCCTCAAATCAGTTCTGGACATCAGACCATCTTCCTTGGTCAAAAGTAGCCTTGGCCCCAAGGTCACCCATACTCTGAGCACCCTCCTGAGTTCCCTCCAGCTTGTTGTACCTCAGGGCTGGGTGGCAGCTCAGAGTGGCATGGTGGGCAGGGATGGGGGCAGCGAGACAGGCTGTGGGGAGAGACCATGCCCCTCCTGCCTGCACAGTGAGGGTCTCTCAGGGATGCACATTCACCCACTGGAGAAGGCTGGTGGAGCTCTGGAAAGGTGAGAGCTGCGTCCTGTTGCCAGAGTGGGCTCCCACCAGGGGGACACTGCAGCCACCTGGCACTGGTATGGGAAGAAATCACAAAAAATTCCCAATTTGCAGTGGCCTGGCCAACCAGTTTTCCCAGTGAGAATCTTCTGGCCTACAGGCTTCCATCCAGAGGTTCACTAGGATAGTCTGGCTCCACTCCACGCAGAGCCATGACAGTTTGTCCTTCAAGGCACATCAGGGCTGTCCCTCTGCTCTGGATGTCCCCAGTCCTGTCCCCCAGCTGTGGCAGTGGTGCTGAGCCCTCCCTGTGCAGACCATCCTGAGCAGCAAACAGAGGTGCCGGGACTCCAGCCCACCCTGCAGTGCTGTTTTCCAGGTTTCCATCCTCTGTTTGCTGCCCTGCTTGGGCAACGGACCTTCAAAAGTACCTATAAAAATGCTGAAAGGTCACGTTGAGTTTTTTGCTGCCATTCTTTGTGTCCGTCCTCGCTGACAAGCTGCCATGTGGCCTGTCTGACATCCCAGCCAGCTCCATTTTCTCCCAGCTCTTCTCCATTTGCATGCCCTGCTTTCCTCCCAAGTTTTCCAGTGCCTTCAGTTCTTTCCCAGACCTTCGGCCCCATCCCAGCAGCATCAGCAGGGTCTCAGGTGTCCCACACTCCCATGGTGTGTGGGAGTGGGGGCCCTGCTGACCTGGGGGATGCTGTCAGAGGTGCAGATCTGCACTGCCAGCCACGGAATGCATCCCAGGGCATCATCATCATCACCATCATCATCATCATCATCGCCACGTGTCGGTCTGATGGGGCTGCTGGAGTTATTTGTGCCTTTAAGGGACACTCGAGCCCTGCAGAGATCCATCCCCGCATTTATGTGCGCTTGGAAGGATTATATAAATTGCCTTTAAAAGTTGACTTCTTTATAAGCCATTTTCTGCTTCATAAAATGTTTATTACTGTTGTTTTTCTCCCAGTCCTCTTCCTCACTGCATTTTCCATCACTATACTGGGAAGCTCCCCTCTTCCTCTGCATGCTGCCCCCCTGCCTCCCACCTCTCCCTACCTTTTGGTGTTGGAAAGGGCCCTTTGAAGGGTCAGAGCCCAGCAGGCCCTTTCTCCTTGGAAAAGACAAATAGCCATACATCGAGCTGTGGATGTAGGAGCTGCTGGGGAGGGGGTTTAACCTCCGGATGGTTTTGGGGTGTGGTGACATTTGTGGAGGTGGCAGGAGGATCACAAGCGCTGGACAGCCCCACGCTGCTGCCTCCATCCATAACCCCCGCCTGCAAGCACGTGAGAAATAACAAAGCCCAGATAATTTCAAGCTCCATTAGAAACGAAACTCCAGGGAAAAGGGGATCGCCGTTCACCAAATGGGGATGGACAGGAGGAATAACAGAGTCCAGGCTCCTGACCGCCCAGGAAAGGCGTGGGATAAAGCGGGGGCAGTGTGGCTGGGTGCCTGGCCACGGCCATACAGCCCGGGGTGCTGCATCCCTGCGGGTGCAGGATCCTGCCCCATCCTGCTGCTACAGCCTGCTGCTCCATCTGGCACTGCTGGGTGGGTGTGTGCAGGGAAGCAGCAGCCATGCCGTGCCGTGCCGTGCCGTGCGTGGGCCCTGGCAGTCGTTCCCGTGGGCTGGGCACGGCCTCGCAGGCAGGGCTTTGTGTTCAAAGCAGCATCAGAAAGGCGAGCACCAGCTCCTTATCCTCCTTTCATTTTTCTCCTCCTTTAATTACAGATCCTACTTATCGGCTGAGAACAGAAAGATTGTCACTGTAACCTTGCACTTGCCCTTGTAGGTTTACCTAAAAAGTTAGAAAATAAAATCAAATACTCTAATTTGCAGTCGTCTTGCCATTTCAAACCCAGTTTTCATTACAGCACAGAAAGTGCATTGAAGCTGTGTTTATAACCCCCTTTTAGATAACAAATCACATTTTCTTTTGGCTGGCGAGTGTGTAGAATTGATATTTTTTTTTTCAGTTTAATGGGTTTGTGTGTTCAGGAATGATCTCCATCAACTGAGAGTCTTTATTGTGTTTGATATAATGTCAGCTTTCATTACGCTCGGAGAATTACTGTGCTATAGCACCAACCTTGCTGCTGTAGTGCCGGTCTGGCCGAAAAGCAGAACCAGAAAATCATTCACAAAACCCCTGTGTAGGTGCAGTTCCCTCTTAAAAACCAAGGATGAGGCTTGAGGGGGCTTTCCTAACTCCTGCACTCTGCAAGACGATTGGGCCGCCCATGGCATCGCCATGGCTGCGATGGTTTGGTGTAGGGGTTGCTGGCTTTCCTCTCAGTGCTGCTTTCCCATCCCATCCCATCCCATCCCATCCCATCCTGTCCCATCCCGTCCCGTCCCATGCCATGCCATGCCATGCCATGCCATCCCATGCCATCCCATCCCATCCCGTCCTGTCCCGTCCCGTCCCGTCCCATCCCATGCCATCCCATGCCATCCCATCCCGTCCCATCCCATTCCATCCCATCCCATCCCATCCCTGGAAGGGCAGGGGGTCTCCAACAGCCTCTGTGTGTGTGCTGGGCACCGGGGTGCAGTGGAGGGGAGCAGCGGCAGCGCCTCATTCAAGGCAGCCCCAGAGGAGCAGGAGCAGACAGGAGATGCCATGTAAAGAAGAATAGCTGGCGAGGTGTGATCAGATAAAACATCTTCTCGGGGAGATGAAAAAACTGTTGACAGGTCACTTAAATATTTCCCCAGCTCTGTCAGAGAGGCAGAGGGAGGAAATTGCTTTTAAAAAAAAGATGCCAAGGCAGATTATGATGACTGTTTCCACCTGTCCTGGGTAACGCATACGGCCCCTGATGGTGGATGGGATGCAGCGAATTCACAGCGCTGCAGGAGGAGTATGGTCCCCACCAGACCCCTCCTTGGTCTACCCAGCAGCCTGTGGTGGCTGGGGCTAACCATGAATATTTTCCTCTTCTGGGGACTAGGAAAGGATTCATCATGGTGCGTATGGATAAGAATAGCTCAAGCCAGAGGAAATAAAGGTTCAGCCCGTACCAGCCACAGCCAGGCGTGTAGGAAAGGTGCAAGAGTAAGCAAAAACTGTTGCTATTTCTGTGTCCTTAATGGTTGAGGGACACAAAGAAGTACCTAAATACTCCTGTTCCACTCTAAGTGCTGATGGCAGAGGAAAGGTGGACTTGTGAGCAGAGCCCCCGGTGCTGTGTGGGCACACCAGGTCATGCTTGCTCTCCCTACCCACTGAACTGCCCACGGGTCTGAGCAGGCACAGCTCAGGTCACCTGGCTGGTCCCCACATTGGTGTGCTGTGGTCTGGGATGCTGGTCCTGCCACCAGCTCCATCCAGCGGCTGGAAAACAGGCAGGTACCAGCTCAGGATCCATCTTTTCTTCCCCACCACCCTCCGAGTTCCTCCTAACTGCCTGAAGGCAAACTGCTGCAGGATTTGGCTCTTCCAGAGCCAATTAAATCTTGAAAGAGATTTGCTGACCACAGGGGTCACCTGTGCGGCTCGGAGAAATGAAGCCCACAGCCGGAGGCTGAGAGGGACTGAAATCAATGCGCCGCAGCAGGATCTGCCTGCAAAACTGCCCCGGGGAGCTGCAGCGTCCCCTGGGCACGTGATCAGCAGGAGGGTGACCCTTACAAGATGACAGTGAGCAGTCCTGGGGAGTACTACAGATCCTACAGGTCCTCGGGAGAAGGATGCGCCAGATTAGGTGATTTTACAGGAGAGCCCTATAGGGGAGAGCGAGCCATAGCCGTTCTGCAGTGTCCCTGCCAGCTGTGTGCTCCAGCTGGATGGCTGCAGCAGGGAGCTGATGTGCCACCAACAGCTCCTTCGAGGCTTTTTTAGGGTGGTGGCAGCTGTGTGTGCGATATGGTTTGATTGACACCTCGTTAGGTGGCTGACTTGGAGGTTTGGGCCAGCACCCCTCCATCCAAGCATCTCCAAGCTGCAGCGAGATAACAGAGCACTGACCTTTCAGCATTATTTTTAGTTGCTGTAATTGTTTTAGGCAGAAAAAGATCTATTTGAATGCTTGTAGAGGGTTGTGTCAGGGGTTGTGGGGGAGGAGTGCCCCTCATCACCCACCTGAGACACCCTGGTGCCCCTTCTTGTCCTGGGCTTTGTCTCAAACCTGTTCTGCTGGTGTGTGGCAAGGGAGCACTGGCGCCAGAGTGGGGTCCTCTCTTGTTCTGCTGGCAAGGCTCCAGCTTGCAGCTCTCCAGAAGCTCACAGCCTAGTTTTGGTAATCAGTTTTTTGCTTGGTGTTTTGGTGTGAAAACGCTGAAGGTGTGGAGCACAGGGCTCGTAGGGAGGGCTCAAGGGTGTCAGGCAGGAGCCAGGATGCCTGAGGAGACTCTGGCATGCAGCATCCCCAGGGCCACCTCCAGGAGGTCCCACCTGGGTCAAGCCTTGGCCCAGGGCTGCCCAGTGACACTGAACCACAAGGGTTTGGTGCAAGTGTGGTGCTTCCTCGGTGGCTTTGCTGGAGAAGCCTGGGCAATGGCTTCAGGGACAGCTGCAGATCAGTCTGGGACTGCACTGAGGGTTTAGGAGCTGAAATAACCCCGCACTTACCCAGCAGTGACACAGCCGTGCAGGTAGCTTTTGGCAATTTAGATCCAAGAAAATGGGCAGTGGTTAACATATCATGGAGTGGCAGCTCCTCCTTGTCTGTCTCCCCTGCAATGGGAACCTTTGTGCTTCCTGCTTGGTTGCAAGAGACAGGGACAATATTTTGCCTTGAAATCCCTTGACATCTTCACCCCCTTGTTTTCTTTATTGGTATTTATTCTGGAAGGCTCTAGAAATATCAGTGCTATTTACACAGACCTGGTGCTGAGCTTAACATGGACCAGAGGAGGAGAGGATTATGTGAAGAAGGCAAATGCAGTTCAAAAAAAAAAGTATTAGGGAGAAGAAATTGTAGGACCCTTTGTTGCCTCTTGGGACACCCACGGCATCTTTTTAGAGCATCTCTGAGGGCTCTACCCCTTCTTCCTGGAATGGCCACTGGCTTCCAAGTGGCAAGGACACAGGTGCCCTGCCAGCTCACCGAGGCACCCTTGAACCCCATGAAAACCCCCAGTATCAGCAGGCTTGTGGCAAGGATTGTGGCGCCTGGCATCAGGGCACATCCCAGGGCCAGGGCCACGCTGGTGCTGGCTGTTCCCACACGTGCTGGCTCGCACGTGGAAACCTCAGCCACGGCCTGAGTGTGGCTGAGATCTCACCCAGCTGCTCCTGGGGTTGTCAGGGCTTGAAAGAGTGCAGGGCAAGGGCTCCGTGATCCCTACGGATTTCCCTAGGGAAATCGGTGGGACGGACATCCTTACAGGAGGTCTGCTCCCTGTGCCGTGCCGTGCCGTGGGAGCGCTGGAGCGGGTGAAAGCAGGATCAGGGGACCGGCTCTCCTGCCCGAGCATCATCACCTCGTGCCCTCTCCACTGCAGGAGCGGGGCCTCCGCGGGTGGGAGGGGAATCGAGCTTTTCGGAGGAGCCAGTGGCAAATAAAATGAATAACAAAGCACCTTCTGGATGGCCGTTGTTAGTCACACTCACTCCTGATTAAAGATCATTAAACATGAAATTAGCTCGTTTGTGTTACGGGTCTCCCGGGGGTTCCTTTAATTAGGAAGTGC